>CM065594.1:15448968-15611468 GCA_033119425.1 Bufotes viridis | reverse complement strand
TCTATCTATCTATCTCATATCTATCTATATCTATCTATCTATCTATCTATCTATCTATCTATCACACAGTGGGTGTGAAACCACTGTGTCACCTGAACAGATTTGACTTGGGGCTACTCCTACGGGCGTTATTCTGCAGTCCCCTGGTATTCACCCTTTACAGGGATCTAGACTTCATTGCAGGGGAACCAACAGGATGCTACCTGCTACTCCTGGAGTAGTCTCCTGTTTGCTTGATAGCTGACCCATGTGGGCCATGAGACACTGAACAGAGCACTGAGCACTATGGCGGCACTGCAGTACAGGAAACACTGCAGTCAGGGACGAGCTATCTGTATAAAGAGCAGCATGGTGGCTCAGTGGTCAGCACTGTTGCTTTGCAGCAGTGCTGGGTTCCTGGGTTTGAAATCGGCCAAGGACAAGATCTACATGAATTTTTCACGTTTTCTCCATGTTTGCTTGGGTTTCCTCCAGGTACTTCGGTTTCCTGCCACAGTCCAAAGACATACTGATAGGGAACATAGATTGTGAGCCCCGATGGTGACAACTCCATGATGGGGTCTGTAAAGTGCTGTGGAATATGTCAGACGTATATAAATATAAAAAATAAATAATATAAAAACATTCAAGGTCCTGGTGCGCACCTGAGTGTCCTTTTCCAGGTCCTGCTGAAAGAAGATAGAAGAGACTGCGGCAGCGCATTCAAGTGGATGAGGGGAGTTTTTTTTTTTTGTTTTTTTTTTACCCCTAAATTGGCATGCTCTTTTGCATTCTATCTTAGGGTCCTTTCACACTTGCGTTTTTGTTTTCCGGCATAGAGTTCCGTCATCGGGGCTCTATGCCGGAAAAATCCTGATCAGGATTATCCCAAGAGAAATCCGTTCAGGATGCATCAGGATGTCTTCAGTTCAGGACCGGAACGTTGTTTGGCCGGAGAAAATACATGGCATGCAGCGCTTTTGCTCGGCCAAAATCTGAACACTTGCATAATGCCGGATCAGATGTATCCCCATTGAAAGGCATTAATCCGGATCCGGCCCCTTAAGCTCGCGTCGTTGGCGCATCGCCCCGATTGACGTTTAGCTTTAAATGGTTACCATGACTTGGGGCGTTAAGAGTCCTGGTTGCCCATGTTAAAGTGTAGTGGGAGCAGGGGGCGGTATACTTACCCATCCGTGCGGCTCGGGCGCAGAAGTGACATCAGGGCGCCCTACACGCACATCAGATCACGTGATCACATGATCACGTGATCCATCTTGTATCAAGCTCAGCGTCATTCTGGAGCGCCCGGGAGCACGGACTGTAAGTATACTGCTCCCCCGCTCCCCGCTACTACTATGACAACCAGGACTTTAGTAGCGTCCTGGCTGCCATAGTAACGCTGAAAGCATACTGAAGACTGATCAGTCTTCAAATGCTTTCAGGTAACTTGCGTTGTTACGGATCCGGCGGGCACTTCCGGCAAATGGAGTACACGACGGATCCGGACAACATAAGTGTGAAAGAGGCCTTAAGGATGCAGTTTTTTCCCGCTATAACCATGTTATAACGGAAAATAATAAAATGACCCAAACACCGAACCCAAACCCTTTGCAGTTCGGGTTCGCTCATCCCTAATCACAACACATTTTTGCAGGACACTGGCAATCTAGAGTCTATATCCCAGTACTGTATGTACCCCAAGGTGGCCAGCCATTGGCTGGTGAAGATAGATTTTTTAATACCACAGAAGAAGGTGTTGAGACAACATCGAAACGAGTCTGGGAATCTGTAGCAAATTGTTAAATACTGTGGAAAAGATTTTTGAGGGAAGCTGCATCTTAAAGGGATTCTGTCACCAGGATTACACATTATAAGCTGTCTGACATTAGCTATGTGCTAATGTCAGAGCAGCTTGATAATGTGCTTTATATGTATTTCTGATGTATATTTAGGCTAAAAAACGTCTTTTTATAACATGTAAATTAGCCTCTAGGAGCAGGGGGGGGCGTTGCCCCTGCTCCTAGAGGCTCCGTGCGCCAACTTGCTGGCACGCCCCTTCTTTCTTTGATTGACAGTGCCGGGCAGCGATCCTCTCCTGCCTTCAGCACTGTTTTCCTGCTAAATCCTGCGCCGCCGCTCTGTATTCGGCACAGGCTCGGTGAGCTGAGGCGCTGGTGCCTGCTGTCCTCAGCTCACCGCGCCTGCGCCGAATACGGCAGCGGCGCAGGATTTAGCAGGGAGACAGTGCCGTGACAGTGCCGGAGGCAGGAGAGGATCGCTGCCGGCACTGTTAATCAAAGAAAGAAGGGCGTGGCAGCAGGTTGGCACGGAGCTCAGGAGCAGGGGCAATGCCCCCTGCTCCTAGAGGCTAATTTACATATTATAAAAGACGTTTTGCCTAAATCACATCAGAAATACATATAAAGCACATTATCAAGCTGATCTGACATTAGCACATAGCTAATGTCAGACAGCTTATAATGTGTAATCCTGGTGACAGAAACCCTTTAACTTTCATTTGAAGCAACCTTCAAGCCAGCAACTTGACATCCCAAGCGCGGAACATTTATACCACTCCTTCATTCATACACTACGAGACCAAGCACCTGGCTCATCTACAGAAAGATGGGGAGCACGCTCACACCACGGAGGATGTGCAGACACCACATAAACACCCAGTGACGGGGGCAACATCTAATCCTCAAACGTATGTTACTTTGTGCTAACCACATCAAAACCGCTAATACTGCGGTAGCCTCAACCAGCTCCGGTGACTACCCTAACTACCAATGAGCGCACCCATCACTTTATTATCAAAATATGGAAGGGCATTATTGAAGACTGCATATCTTTATTTATCTCATTGTCCACAAAGTTCATTTTGTATATCTCTTATATATACTTATCTCTTGTAAGGGCCCCGCAAACAAGAAGTATCATTATTGAGAACATTGTGTTTTTTTTGCTATACTGCTTTAATTGCTGTTACTAATTTGCATCTTTTAACTATATAATAAATATTATGCCTCAACGACCCGCCTGGTGAGTAAGAGCGCACGCTTTACATTTCTATACCTACAGTACATTACAGTTGGCTATTTGGACGACCAATATAGTTAGAGCGCCCACCATGCATTCCAGAAATACCAGTGAGCCGCAGTCTTGTACAAGTCATGATTACATTTTACCTGGATTATTATTTGTTTCTGTTTGAACTTTACTCTCCCCAGTTTTGTGGGTACCAGATTTCAGCTATTCTGAAGCACCGTCTTTCATGTCATAGTTGTATAATTATAGATACACCGCCTCCCTTTCCCTAATCTTTCTTCACTAGGATAGTTCTATCCATACAGATATTGCTCATGACTTTCCATCACTGGGTTTATACATCAGATCCAAAAGCACACTGGAGGATTCAATAATAATAAAGATCCCTGAAGGTTCATTATGAATTAATTAGTGCACGGGGAAAGAAGACTAATTTGTTAAGCAGCGTAGACATTAAGGCTGGGAACACACCTAAGCGTTTCTGAATCGCGCATATGACGCGTTTTTTGGATGCGCGTTTTTGTAACTAAGAAACGCGCATCATACGCGCGATTCAGTGATTCTCTCCTATTTCAGCATGGTCCATAGGCGCGTTAAAACGCCCAAAAGAAGCTCATGCTGAAGCGACAGCGTTTGGCGTTTTTCAGCGCGTTCAAACGCGCTGTAAAACACCCAAATGTGAACCATGCCCATAGGGAAGCATGGCTTTCCACATGTTGTGCGTTTTACAGCGCGTTTGAACGTGCTGAAAAACGCTTAGGTGTGTACCTAGGGTAAAAGACAACAGCTCTGAGCAGCAGAGAGAATACATGACTACCCAGAGACCATGCAAGTCTCTCTCTCTCTCGAACAGGGATACACTGGTGCTAGAACATTTTTGGATACAGAACGCACAAGTATAGTGAAAATTAGCAACCAGTGCAAAATAAAAATAATTAGGAATATTAGAAATCTGCAATAAAAGGATAGATAGATAGATAGATAGATAGATAGATAGATAGATAGATAGATCACATAGTCACATGAATCTGGGAGGACATGGGGGGAGGGCTTGCCCTAATTGGCTCACAGGCCAGGTGCCTGTGCAGAATACCAATGCTTTGTACTTCCGACCAGGAAGGAAGCTGTGCTGTGGCTCTGCCTCTGCAGACATAACCCACTGATATACTGAGCTAGAAACACTATAAGAAGATCATAGGGAGAGAATATTTGGAAATTTGGGAAATTTTAATGGGGTTAATCAGAGAGAGGGAGTGAGAACTGGTCACTATCATGTATATATCAATTTATAGTGATGAGCGGAAGGGGTAATATTTGAATTTGCAATATTTCACAAATATTTGGTAGAATATTTTTCATATATTAGCGAATTCAGTAGAACACTGTGCCTTGCAGTAACACCCATAGGGAGTCTGCTGTGGTAGTGAAATAATACTGTGTCACTATGACATGCAGATGACAGGCATCGCTCTTAGATCTACTGCATGCTTTACTTATTCGGGCAGTCACGGGGCCAAAACTGACCAAATAACTCAAGTGTGAACTCAGCCTTACAGGTTGATGTTAGTGTCAAGAAGAAGCGCACTCCTTCTACACCGTCGTCAGCTGATTCCACATAGATGTCTACAGAACCTGTTCTATTAAACGCTTATACAAGTAGAGCCCCCCGGACAGAGTGGAGAGGGTGTCAGCAGTAAGTTTGTGTTGACGTCACTGATTATTTTGCCCTTCCCCTGATCCGTCAGAACAATAACCCACAAAAAACGGATCCTGTCTGTTGAGCATCCGCCTTTACTCGGTCAGCATTTGGTCAGTAATCCATCAGTATTGCTAAAGACAATAAAAACAGGAGTGGATCGAAAACAGAGATGACACGTGAATGGAATATTTGCATGTCTTCTGTGTTTTGTACCCACTCCTGCTTTTGGCTACCAAATCATAAGCCAATTCTTATGGGACTATAGAGGCCTTACAGCTGCTTCACAGACAGGATCCGTTGTGCGTCTTATTTTTGTCGTTCACCATGGTTCCTATTTTCAGTTGTTGCGGAGAATGCCAGGATTCAATTTCTTGATGAAGGACACATAGCAGTTCCTCCCCTGTATAACTTCGTTCGCACAGGGAAACGAGGTGTAGAACAGCATGACACTACTGAGCCCTGCACATGTGGTATGCTGGAGGGGCACTGTGAATTGTACCTGCAGTGGAGGCTGAGGACACGGTGAAGGATGAGGAGGCAGAGGGGGACATTGTCGCAGGACCAACGGCGTGAGAACGTTGAGGCGGAAGCGACATCACCTGGCCAAGTTGCTGGTTTGGCTGTGCAGGAACCACATTTACCCAGTGGGCCGTAAAGGACATGTATTGTCCCTGACAGTAGTTACAGCTTCACATGTCAGCGCTGCTGTGCACTTTGGCAGACACCGACAGGCTCAAGGACTGGCCCACCTTCTGTTCTACATACGTGTGCAGGGCTGGTACTGCCTTTTTGGCAAAGAAATGACTGCTTGGGACTCTCTACCTCGGGTCGGCACAAGCCATCAGTTCTTTGAAAGGTGCAGAGTCCATCACTTGGAAAGGGAGGGACTGCAGCACCAGCAACTTGGCCAGGAGCACATTCAGCTTCTGTGCCGTTGGATGAGTGCACGCATACTACTATCTCTTGACAATCGCTTCGGTAAACGATCTGCCCATTATTAAAAGGTTTAGGGGCCATATTGCCCCGATCGGGTCCCCCAGCACCCCGATCGGGGCAATATGGCCCCCAAACATTTAAATAAAGGGCATTTCCTGAGAAGAGAGAACTACTGTAAGGATGGCCGGGATATAGTCTGCACATGCGCTGGGCTGCTGCCGCCATCTTTGTTAAGGTACTGGGGGGTGGGGTGAGGATCGGGACTCAGCTTTCCCTTATGGGGAAGCTTGGGGACCCGATCCTCGCACTGGAGACTTTCTCCCTCCTCTCTTACATGAGAGAAGGGAGAAAGTTTACCATAGTCTCTGATTACTGCCCCCAGCCGTCAGGGAGCTCCCGCACTTTTTTATAGCGCTAGCTTGGGCTGAAGTGCTGTCGTATAAAGGCGGCACTCCAGCCCAAGGCCCCTTAGTGACCACCGTAAAAACACCTATGGGTGGTCAATAGGGGGTTAAACATGCTATCTGTTAACACATTCAAACGTGTTTGTTTACTCATAGTTATATATATGTGTCACTGATATTATTTGCTATTGCTGTCACTGTGTTCAAGAACTAAGGGAGGAGATAAAGAGTAGAAATTTGTAAAATATATTAGTAAAAAGAGATACAATCTTGACTTAAAAAATCCTAAGAGATTAGTGGGGTTATTCACCAGTTTTCAGGCCATCGTAGCAACTACGTAGAATCGATTTGGACACAAATGGAATTTTTTTATGAATCTTAAGAAATTTGCTCATCCTAGTATTCAGTAACATAGAGGCAAAATAAATAAATAAATAAAATAATTGATTCTAAAACGAAATTTTTGGGTCAGGTAGAAGCAAGAACAAGTTGGTTTGTCTTTTGAGGGGTCACTTTTCACAGGGCTATCGGGTATAGATTATGTCCTGTTAAACTCTTTACAGTAGCTAGTAAACTGTCTGATGCTAAGCCCTAAACCACTAAGAAGACCACCCACTCTGATAACGGTGACCCCTGGAACTGATACTCCAACCTCTAACTATAGTGACTAGCAACCCTATACAGTAGTTAGTTTAGCTAACTGGCACATCAGAGAGTCTTCACGTAGCAAAAGTTGTCTGGTTATGAGGGTAAAGGCTGTTAGCATCATAGCGAGACAAGTTATTCTGCATGAAGGCCCCCTGATGAGCCAGTTAGGCCAAGAGGCGAAATGTGTAGGAGCAGGAGCAGATTGTTATACCGTCTAGGGCCTGCTAGTCAGTCTGAGGAGAGGTTTGAGACATATTGATACAGTGCCGCATCTGCCATGAGGCGACATGAGCAGTGGACGACTTGCCTCTGGGGGGTAAGGGCAGAAATTTATGAGGCTGTTCAACTTTAGCGGCCTCAGGCCACGAGATCTGAAGCCTATGAGTCAGTAGAAGGGCGTAGAAGGTCGGAATGACACTGACTTCCTGCTCCGAGTCTCGATTGATAACGTCATCTTGGGAGACCTGATGCAGAAGATCCTTGTGATATCATTGATTGTCTGGACATGGAAATTCAGGCCACAGGGAGTGAGTGTTTTTGTTTTAATACTAAACATCGGCAATATGGGGGGCACTACGGGTGGGTGAAGCATTATATACTGGCATTACAGGGGGGCATTATATATATTTTGGAACTAAAAGAAACACTACAGGGGAGTATTATATACTGGCACTATGGAGGGATAAAGGAGCATTATATACTGGCACTACAGGGGGCCATTATGTATACTGTCGCTACAGGTGGGCATAATATACTGGCGCTATGGGGGGACCACAGAACACCATTATATACTGACTGGTACTACAGGGGGGACATTATATATATACTGGCACTGCAGGAGAGACATTACATTCTGGCACTACAGAGGGACATGGAGGAGCATTATATACTTGCACTATGGGGGAGCACTATATATATTGGTAGGAGTGTGCTGGTCCTACTTCCTGCAAGGAGGAGGAGTTCCTGTGTAGATGGTGAAGAAGATGGGAAGCACATGCCGAGATCCCACTCCTAGAGCGTGTTACTTTATTCTTCTGTGAGACAATCACTCTAGAGAGATTATCTGAGCCAGGGCAGCTTTTTGGAAGCTTCAGTGTTCTTCATTCACCTTTACTTCTGTCCTGATTCAAACCACCTTTCCACTCCAATGATCCCCAAGGACCAGTGGCCAGAGAAAGTACACTGTGATACAATATCTTATCAGGTCACTAGTACTACCAATCTCATCCTCTGCACTGGCTCCTTAGGGGTTCGCTGCAGAAGCATAATATACTGGCAATTCAAGGGCACAGTAGTTATGTCTCCCTTTCCGTAGTACTCCTTCACAGTAGTTATGCCCCCTTTTAGTAATGCCCCTTTCACAGTAGTTATGCCCCCTTTTAGTAGTGCCCTGTGTCCTGCCGTATTGTTAATAAATTAATAGAAACAAACTGTAAATACTCACCTATGACGTTCCCCCGATGAATAGAGCAAATCCTGCGCCCCGCAGCAGGCACAATTCAGTCACATGTCTTGTCTACTGGGCCTGCACATTGCTCCTACACAGCCCTGTTGGGGAGAGCCGGCAGTTGAGTTAATTGGTGAAGCACAAAGTGGACAGCTCCCTATTTTACCATTGCAGTCTACTGTCTCTGTGTCCTAAGGACACAGAAATGGTTGAGAGCGGGACCATGGGACAGTCACCAAAATCCGTGACTGTTTCAATGGATCTAGGATAGTTGGGAAGTATGGTTAAGGGGGTTGTTCACCCTCCAGCATGGCTGGACCTGCAGAGGAAATCATACTTATCGCATCCCTTTTGCTGGGCTCTGGCTCCGCTCCCCAACCACCAGTGCAGATCTCTGGTCTCTCCAGCATCAACATCTAGTGTGATGTGGGTCACATGGCCACCTCAGCCAATGACTGGCTGCAACTGTGAGGTGCCCCCCCCTCATGCATCATGACATAGAGTCACGTGACACATTGGGGTTACATCACTGCTTCTACAGATCAGGTGATTAAGATTTACTTTGCAGGTCTGGCCATGCAGGGGAAGTAAGGGTCTGCCCAAAAGGCCCCTGCAGTGAACAATCTCTTTAAGGACCCAATAGTTTTTGCCAGGTTGCAGCTTTGGGAAAATTTGGACGTTCTGCCCCTTATTGCCAGGAACTGCCAAAAAGCAATATTGTTGTGCACCAGTCACCTGGGAAGGATATAGCCAAGAGGAACAGATTGCTCGTACCCAGAAAGGTTTTGCTCCGGCTCAGTCAAAAAGACATTGCTTGACTGGAATTGTTCTACATTGGTCAAGTTAAAGAACCTTGACCTGCTTGTTTTACCATTTTCCTGTCTGCTACCAATTAATTTGCACATCACAACACATCACCCCATCGTCTATCAGCCTGGAGACATGACACATAAGAGGCCATGGGAAAACTACTCCTCCTAAAATCACAAGTGTGACCATCTCATCAATGTGACGGGGAGGTTTGGTGGAGATTACCCAGCCACCATGAACGCTGTAAGGAGATCCAGAACTACAGCTCCCATCGTCTGCTCTTTCCCTCTGAGCTACATTTGTGAATAACTTGTATCTCTTTGCTATGGTGGTCCAGTGTGCCCTGTGCAAGCCCCTCTTCAGCATGCACAAAGCCAACTAATTGGCTGCCCATATCAGCAGGTTCTTGTAGTCAGACAGCCAATCATAGCACCCTGGATAACAGATTAGACCATCACCACAATGTAAGACCAGACATCTAAATAACATCACACCCCAGACCAGATTCCAAAATTAATTCAGACCCCGGTGGTTGAAACCATCAAAAATAACTTCAGACCCTAGAACAGTCCCCTAAAGAAATTTATATCCTATTAGATTAGTCCACTAAATAAATAACGGGCCCCAGACTAGACTTCATAATTAATGTAGACAGTAGACTAAACCCCAGAATAAATTCAGACCCCAGGATAAATATATACCCTATATCAGACCCATAATCTAATTCAGACCCCAGACCAGACCCAAAAACACAGTATATTCAGACACCAGACCACAGCCCTTTATTAACTGTAACTGGTACTGTAGCTCAAATTCATTCAAGTGAAATAAAAAAAAAATCCTAATTTTGAGATGCACCTTTAAAGCCGTTGTCTAGCTGGCAAAAAAAAGTTTTGGCAAGAAGAGATACCTCATCAATGGTCACTGATGATCACTTCCCATTCTGATGCTTACCAGGTCCTGGTTGGTCACTACTTCCTGGACACACCTGGTGACAGTGATTGGCTGAGCTGGCATTTTCTAGCATTTCCTGTGTGTCAAGATGGACCAGGAAGTAGAGACAAGCAGGGAACTTCTTTAATTTTTTTAAAATCTGCTGTGAGCCCTCTACCAACAACTCCTTTAATGTACGAAAGGCTTGGACCATTCATGGCTTGGATCTGCCGCTGATTCTAATTGCTCCTATTGATGATAGCTATTTGGTGAATCTTTTGTAACTCAGATAATAATGTCTGAGCTGTTGTTAAAAAATCCCTTTGGAATTTCAGTGTAATTATCATCCAAAATAAACCTGCAGATCTGCTGGGAAGACGGCACAAAGGTAGCAAAACATATAAATAACGTCTCCCCTGTAGGTCTCACTGGAAATCACAAAACTGGTCAGACGACTGCACGGCAGTGAGTGAAAAACACTCGGCTAATTGAGACTTTAATTTTTGAGTCGTGAAATGAGGTTCCCCACTGTGCCTAGAATGAAGGAGACATGGGCATCAGATGGAGAGAGGAGGCAAAATGATGAAACAAGCATTTTAAACCTCAAAGTCTACTTTCACACTGGTGTTCACTCGTTCTGGCCAAATCCGTAACTACGGTCTACATCTGTGAGCTGCGGGAAGCCTGCCTGACCTTTTGACTATAATGAGGAGTGGCCAGTGGCGTTGCGAGGGGGGTGCGGTGGGTGCGGGCCACACCGCGTGACACCACTGATGGGGTGACACCCACCAGTGTCGGCAGAAGATAATTTATTCACTGCACTTGCCTGAAGCCGATGCTGTACAGGGAATCCCAGCTCTGACTCCATATATGGTTGTGTCCATATATGGAGTCAGTGCTATGAACATGAGGGGGGTGGCAACCTTTCAGAAATAGAGGCTAAATTAGATGTACTGACAATCCTGGGGGACACCCAATGTATTTTAATCTAATTTAGCCTCTATTTCTGAAAGGTTGCCACTAGGATTCGAACTCACAACCCTTTGCATGAGAGGCAAGAACAGTAACCACTGAGCTATGAGCTCAATGGTAAACTAAGCTGGAAAAACCTCATAGTAGTCTAGCAAGTATTAGGTATTCCCATACAGCAGAAGTATAATTTAATATTTTTTTTTTCAGTTTTTGTAAAAAAAACATGACACAAAATAAATGTGTAATTACTATATAGTAATTACACATTTATTTTTTTTATTTAATGATACTTCTGCTGTATAGAAATACCTAATACCTGATACACTACTATAAGGTTTTTCCAGCATGGTTTAGGGTACTTTCACACTAGCGTTGGTGCGGATCCGTCTGTTTATTTGTACAGACGGATCCGCACCTCTAATGCAAACGTTTGTATCCGTTCAGAACGGATCCGTTTGCATTAGCTTTAAAGAAAAATGACAAAGTCCAAAACGGATCCGTTTTGACTTACATTGAAAGTCAATGGGGAACGGATCCGTTTTCAAATGCACCATATTGTGTCACTGACAACGGATCCGTCCCCATTGACTTACATTGTAAAAAACGGATCCGTTAGGCTCCGCCTCTTCAGACGGACACCAAAATGCTGCATGCTGCGTTTTGGTGTCCGCCTCCAAACGGGAATAGAGGCGGAACGGAGCCTAACTGATGCATTATGAACGGATCCTTATCCATTCAGAATGCATTGAGGCTAACTGATCCGTTTGGACCGTTTGTGAGAGCCCTGAAACGGATCTCACAAACGGAATCCAAAACGCTAGTGTGAAAGTACCCTTAGCATTAACCGCTACAGGACCGCCTAACGCAGGGATGCGTCCTGCGGGCGGCCCTGTAGCTCTGATACGACGCATCGGCGCGTCATCTCGCGAGACGCGAGATGACGCGAGGACGCGCCCGCACATGCGCAATGCGCGCCATCGGCGCGCTCGCATGTAGTTATACTACAGCCTGCCAGCGCCGATCGTGCGCTGGCAGGCTGTATATGGCAGAAAAATCGCAGATCAGGCGTTGTTCTGTGAACAGCGTCTGATCTGCTGCTACCCGCTTCTCTGGTGGTCCCTTTGCTTGGGACCACCAGAGAAAAATATCAAAGTGCACCAATCACCACACAACCCCCACCGCCCCACCACCCCCACCCACCACCCCCTGTCACTGATTAACCCCTGATCTCCCATGTCACCCCCTGATCTCCCATGTCACCCCCTGATCACCCCCTGTCACCCCCCTGTCACTGATCACCCCCTGTAAGGCTCATTCAGATGTCCGCATGTGTTTTGCGGATCCACGGATCCACAAATCCGCGGATCCGCAAGCACACGGACACCAGCAATGTGCTTTCCGCATTTTGCGGATCCGCACGTGCCAGAACTATATAGAAAATGCCTTTTCTTGTCCGCAGTGCGGACAAGAATAGGACATGTTCTATACTTTGCGGATCTCAATTACGGATCCGCAATTACGGATCCGAGCGGGACAAAGTCTGTCCCCATAGAATTGAATGTATCCACAATTCTGTTCCGCAAAATTTTGCGGAACAGAATTGCGGACGCTGAATGAAGCCTTAGGGTCCCTTAGCGATCGCAGCTTTATAGCTTTTCCCTCTTTTTTTGCACATTTTTAGAGATTTTTCATCCACATTGATCAATGTGAATGGAAAAATCTGTGACGTTCATTTTTCTTTCAGCGCAGAGGCTGAACGGAAAAAAATTCTCATTACCCTTATGGTCAATATAAGGAGAATCGCAAAAACTCCTAATTCTGGCCATACGTGTAATGATTGCGGAGACCCCTAAAATGCCAGGGCAGTACAAACACCTCACATGTGACCCCATTTTAGAAAGAAGACACCCCAAGGTATTCCGTGAGGGGTATGGTGAGTTCATGCAAAATTTTATTTTTTGTCACAAGTTAGTGGAATGTGAGACTGTAAAAAAAAAAAAAAATACCATTTCCGCTAACTTGTGCCATGCCCCTCACGGAATACCTTTGGGTGTCTTCTTTCCACAATGGGGTCACATGTGGGGTATTTATACTGCCCTGGCATTTTAGGGGCCCTAAAGCGTGAAAATCCAAATGCGTAAAAATGTCCTGTGAAATCCTAAAGGTACTCATTGGTTTAGGGCCCCTTTGCGCATCTTGGCTGCAAAAAGTGTCACTCATGTGGTATCGCCGTACTCAGGGAAGTAGGGCAATGTGTTTTGGGGTGTATTTTTATATATACCCATACTGTGTGTGAGAAATATCGCTGTAAGCGACAACTTTTTAAATTTTTTATTCAAAGTTGTCAATTTACAGAGATATTTCTCTCACCAGCATGGGTATATGTAAAAATACACCCTAACACATTGCCCTACTCTCCTGAGCGGCATACACATGATGCACTTTTTGCAGCAAGATGCCAAAGGCCCTAAATCAATGAGTACTGCTTAGGAGAGCATTTTTACGCATTTTCTTCTCACGCTTTAGGGCCCCTAAATGCCAGGGCAGTATAAATACCCACATGTGACCCCATTTTGGAAAGAAGACACCTCAAGGTATTCGCTGAGGGGCATAATGAGTCCATGAAAAATTAAACTTTTGTCAAAAGTTAGCGGAAAGGAGACTTTGTGAGAAAAACAATAAAAATCAATTTCCACTAACTTGTGCCAAAAAAAATCTTCTATGAACTCGCCATGCCCTCACGGAATACCTTAGGGTGTCTTCTTTCCAAAATGGGGTCACATGTGGGGTATTTATACTGCCCTGGCATTTTAGGGGCCCCTAAAGCGTGAGAAGAAGTCTGGAATCCAAATGCGTAAAAATGCCCTGTGAAATCCTAAAGGTACTCATTGGTTTAGGGCCCCTTTGCGCACCCAAGCTGCAAAAAGTGGCACACATGTGGTATCGCCGTACTCAGGAGAAGTAGGGCAATGTGTTTTGGGGTGTATTTTTATATATACCCATACTTTGTGTGAAAAATATCTCTATGAACGACAACTTTTAAAATTTTTATACAAAGTTGACAATTTACAGAGATATTTCTCTCACCCAACATGGGTGTATGTAAAAATACACCCCAAAACACATTGCCCTACTTCTCCTGAGTACGGCGATACCACATGAGTGACACTTTTTGCAGCCTGGGTGCGCAAAGGGGCCCAAATTCCAACGAGTACCTTTAGGTTTTACATGGCTGCTCACAATTTAGCCCCGCCCAAAATGCCAGAACAGTAAACACACCCCACAAATGACCCCATTTCGGAAAGTAGACACCCCAAGGTATTCACTGAGGGCATAGTGAGTCCGTCTGAGATTTTTATTTTTTTGCCAGAAGTTATCAGAAATTGAAACTTTTTTTTTTTTTTTTTTCTCAGAAAGTGTCATTTTCCGCTAACTTGTGAAAAAAATGAAATGATACATGAACTCACCAAGCCCCTCCGCGAATACTTTAGGGTGTCTTCTATCTAAAATGGTGTAATTTGGGGATATTTATACTTTCCTGACATTCTAGCACCTGAAGAAACATGACAGGTGCTCAGAAAGTCAGAGCTGCTTCAAAATGCCGAAATTCACTTTTTGCACCATAGTTTGTAAGCGCTATAACTTTTACCCAAACCAATAAATATACACTTATTGGATTTTTTATCAAAGACATGTAGAACAATAAATTTAGAGAAAAATTTATATAGAAATGTAGTTTTTTGAAAAATTTTACAACAGAAAGTGAAAAATGTCATTTTTTTGCAAAAATGTCGTTAAATTTTTATTAATAGCAAAAAAAGTAAAAATGTCAGCAGCAATGAAATACCACCAAATGAAAGCTCTATTAGTGAGAAGAAAAGGAGGTAAAATTCATTTGGGTGGTAAGTTGCATGACAGAGCAATAAGCAGTGAAAGTAGTGTAGTGCGGAATTGTAAAAGTGGCCTGGTCATTAAGGGTGTTTAAGCTAGGGGGGCTGATGTGGTTAAGCTCCATAGCTCAGTGGTTAGGGCTCTTGCCTCTGATGTGAAAGGTTGGGAGTTCTAGTCCTGGTGAAAACCTTTTAGAAATAGAGGCTAAATTATGCATTCATGTATATCAGAAGTATGATAATATATATTTATACTTCTGATATATATATATATATATATATATATATATATATATATATATTATTATATATGGGAAACTATTACTGAGGTTTTTAGCCATAATATTAGTACAGCAGGTTAATATGAAGCTCTGATGGGGGTGTGTGTGGAGGACACTGATGGGGGATGTGTGCAGGACACTGATGGGGGGATGATGTGTGCAGGATACTGATGGGGGATGTGTGCAGGACACTGATGGGGGGAATGGGTGCAGGATACTGATGGGGGGATGTGTGGAGGACACTGATGGGGGATGTGTGCAGGACACTGATGGGGGATGTGTGGAGGACACTGATGGGGGGATGTGTGCAGGACACTGATGGGGGATGTGTGGAGGACACTGATGGGGGATGTGTGGAGGACACTGATGGGGGATGTGTGGAGGACACTGATGGGGGGATGTGTGGAGGACACTGATGGAGGGATGTGTGCAGGACACTGATGGGGGATGTGCAGGACACTGATGGGAGGATGTGTGGAGGACACTGATGGGGGGATGTGTGGAGGACACTGATGGGGGGATGTGTGGAGGACACTTAGGGGGATCTAGGGAGGGATGTGGGGATGTTGGGATGGGAGGTCCTAGAGGGTGTTTGGGTGGAAGCTCTGGAATGGGTGGGAGGTCCAATATGGTATGTGTCGGTGGGAGATCCGGGGGATAAATTTTTTGCTGTGGGGCCCAGTCATTTCTAGCTATGCCCCTGGGTGACACCACCAGGAGATGAGCGCTTGCATTATGGAAGCACTCATCTCCTACATTCATCTGTATCGCGATACAGATAAAAACTGCAGCAGGGCAAGGAGGCGTCTCCCTTCTTTGTTCTTCTGATAGGCTGCTGGCCTTGTGCCGGTAGCCTATCAGAAGGCACGCGCAGGCGGCGCAATGGCGTCATCGCGCCGCCAGAGCCGTACTGCTCGGGACACAGGCCAGAAGAGGCCTGCATCGCATCGCTGCCATTTTCTTGTTTTGTTTTTCTGTATGCAAATATGTTGGGGGGGTGTGCTAAGCAGACAGAAGACAGACCGCCGGGGGTTGGGGTGGGGGGGCCTGCTGGGGGTGCTATAATTTGAACCCAAGCGATAACATGGATGGGGGTTTGGAGAGTAAACAGACAGCTGACGTGGGGGGGGGCGGGGCTAAGCAGACAGATCGCCACCGGGGGGGTGACACCATTTTCTACCGCACCGGGTGACACTAGCCCTAGCAACGCCACTGGGAGTGGCATGGAACCCGCCACTGCGCGGCAAATATGCCAAGAGGCGTCCAGACAAAAACTGCTGCGATCCATATCGCTTTCCATTATAGTGGATGGAGCTGGGCAGACTTCTGGCGGCTCACGGATGTACAGCCTGCCGGAACGAGTGAAAAAGGCTTCATTTTATTTTTCAAGAATACATGGCCTCATGGCTGAAGTATGGTGGTCATGTTATCCCACGGGGGTTTCTATGTCTCTTTGTGCCATCTTATGTTTGTATGGAGATATTTCTGGAATACCTGGAGACAGGGGCATAGCTAAAGGCTCATGGGCCCTGGTACAAGAGTTCAGCTTGGGCCCCTCTTCCCTCAGTTCTTTGTGTGTCTTCTTATGCAGCACAAGGGTCTTTGGGCCCCCTCAAGCTCCTGGGCCCGGTAGCAACTGCTACCTCTGCACCCCCTATAGCTACGCCCCTGCCTGGAGACTAGACAACCCCTGAATAGATTTATCTCTATTTTCTGTCTCATGACGCACTTTTACATAATGTGAGCCTTGGAGAGGAGTAGCCTTGCGTAGGTTCTCACCATCCTTTGACAATTAGTATGGGGCTATTTTGAGTTGTAGTCCCCGCTCTCAGTGGATTTTATAGCAGCTATGGGGGTTTTGTTCAGGGCCTGTGCATATCAATATTACTACCTTTCAGATTTGTACATTTCTGGTTTACCTTGGTTTGGATCACACCTCCTCTGTTCATGTTGGGGTGAAAGCTGACCGTAGACAGTTAAGGGCCTTATGGATGTTGACAGTCGGTGGGACTTTGGGTAGAAAAATTGGCACACAAGTTAGGTGAAGCTAGCTGAAAATGCCTCTAATAAAGGGATCATGGCCATTTTGAGTTTTCATTCACCCAGCACCACTCCCAACGTGGAGCTCTTTTGGGTAATATAATGCAGCCCCAAACTTCAGGATTAGCCACTGAGCCACTGAATCCATAAATAATTCAAGGAGGAAATATAGAATTTATCCAGCTTGAAGTAAAATCCGATTTATAGAAGAAATATTAAAAAAATTTCTCCTGTGAGACTCCTGTACCAACGTATTTTCACCGCATGGCTTACTCATGGTGGAAACGCGTTGTTCCAAGAGTCTCACAGGAGAAAATGTTTTATTTCTTAAAAAAATTGGATATTACTTGATGCTGGACCAGTTCAATTATACCTTGCTACAGGTATCTGAGTAGACAGAGGATTCAGAAAGGGTGGGGTCACATCACGTTTTTCCCATCCGTTTAACGTATACAAAAGAAACGTATATGTTAAATGGATCCTTCACCAGAGAGTTCCATTGCAAAAGAAAAAAGTATTCATTTTTTTCCCGGACTGTGCAGTATACAAGAACGTGATATGCTGCATTTTTGTATCCTTTTTTTTTTCTAACATATACTTCAAACAGAGAAATAAAATGTGATGTGAATCCAGAGACATTGTGGAGCTGCCTTTTTCCTCTGATCTTTGTATAAATAATTCAACCATTTTAGGCCAGGTTCACATCTGCGTTGTGAACCCTGGCACTCTTATCAGGTCACAGTATCCGGCATATATGCCAGCTTTCGGATTGACAAAACATACTACACACAGCATTTTTTGCATCCAGATCCCCAACGGATCCCATTACAGTGAACTTGGATCCAGCAATGCGCCTTGGTAGATGGCTATGCCAGATAAGATGAACTCCAGCTGTCTGTTCCTCCAAGGGAATTATCGTGGTCTTTATGGTGGCTAACCTTTCATGGGTGGCTAACCTTTCATGGGCTGTGCCAGCCGTGAATGGAGGGACGCACCCTTTGTTCCCCTCAGGACACACCCTGTGCTTGGGTTCCTGCTTGGTGGTTGGGGTGCCTTGATGGAGAATGGTTGACAGGGTGCATGGCAGGAGGATAGCTGCAGAGGCTGGCAGATGGTAGAGGCAGTGACCCAGTCCTGCTTGTTTAGCACAAGTAAAATCTCACTTTAGTGACTAGATGATGAGGTTTAGTAACATAGTATATAAGACCGAAAAAAGACATTTGTCCATCCAGTTCGGCCTGTTTCCTACAAGTTGATCCAGAGGAAGGCAAAATCCCCTGTGAGGCAGAAGCCAATTTTTCCCACTTACGGGGAAAAAAATTCCTTCCTGACTCCAATCAGAATAACTCCCTGGATCAAGTAGCTGTAGCCTGTAATATTATTACACTCCAGAAATACATCCAGGCCCCTCCTGAATTCCTTTATTGTACTCACCATCACCACCTCCTCAGGCAGAGAGTTCCATAGTCTCACTGCTCTTACAGTGAAGAATCCTCTTCTATGTTTGTATACAAACCTTCTTTCCTCCAGACACAGAGGATGTCCCCTCGTCACAGTCACAGTCCTGGGGATAAATAGATGATGGGAGAGATCTCTGTACTGACCCCTGATATATTTATACATGTTATTAGATCTCCCCTCAGTCGTCTTTTTTCTAAAGTGAATAACCCTAATTTTGATAATCTTTCAGGATACTGTAGTTGCCCCATTCCAGTTATTACTTTAGTTGCCCTCCTCTGAACCCTCTCCAGCCCTGCTATGTCTGCCTTGCTCACAGGAGCCCAGAACTGTACACAGTACTCCATGTGTGGTCTGACCAGTGATGTGTAAAGTGGTAGGACTATGTTCTCATCACGGGCGTCTATGCCCCTTTTGATGCAACCCATTATCTTATTGGCCTTGCCAGTAGCTGCCTGACACTGTTTTTGCAGCTTAATTTGCTGTTTATTAAAATTTCTAGATCCTTTTCCATGTCAGTGATACCGAGTGTTTTACCATTTAGTATGTACGGGTGACTTGCATTATTCCTTCCCATGTGCATAACTTTACATTTGTCAGTGTTAAAGGGCTTCTGTCACCCCCCTTAACCCATTTTTCACTAGCTGACATTAGCTATTTGCTAATGTCAGCTGAGTTGAAATATATATTTTTTACCTTATCTGAAGCTGGCAATTCTGTTAAAAAGGCACTTTTATAATATTCAAATCATCTTCGCTACCAGCAAGTTGGGCGTATACTTGCTGGTAGCCACTGCGTCTAGATTAGTTATGCACGCCCCCTTCCTCGTTTGATAGACAGGGCCAGCGCTTTCTCCTCCTCGCACTGGCCCTGTCTGAAGATGAAATCCCGCGCCTGCGCCGTACCGCTCAGTAGTCGGCGCAGGCGCTCTGAGTGAAGGACGCGAGCTTTGCCGCTCCGTCCTCAGTGCGCCTGCGCCGATCACGTCACCGCTACACCCGCTTCCCTTCCCGGTGTAGCGGTGACGTATCGGCGCAGGCGCACTGAGGACGGAGCGGCAAAGCTCGCGCCTTCACTCAGAGCGCCTGCGCCGACTACTGAGCGGTACGGCGCAGGCGCGGGATTTCATCTTCAGACAGGGCCAGTGCGAGGAGGAGAAAGCGCTGGCCCTGTCTATCAAACGAGGAAGGGGGCGTGCATAACTAATCCAGATGCGGCGGCTACCAGCAAGTAAACGCCCAACTTGCTGGTAGCGAAGATCATTTACATATTATAAAAGTGCCTTTTTAACGTAATTTACAACTTCGGACAAGGTAATAAATATATATTTCGACTCAGCTGACATTAGCAAATAGCTAATGTCAGCTAGTGAAAAATGGGTTAAGGGGAGTGACAGAAGCCCTTTAAACCTCATCAGCCATTTCTCTGCCCAAGCCTCCAATCTATCCAGATCCCTCTGTAGCAGAAACCTGTCCTCTTCAGTGTTAATTACTTTACACAGTTTAGTGTCATCTGCAAAAATAAATATTTTACTGTGCAAGCCTTCTACAAGATCATTAATAAATATATTAAAGAGAATAGGGCCCAATACTGACCTCTGAGGTACCCCACTAGTTACAGTGACCCAATCTGAGTGTGTACCGTTAATAACCAGGGAGGTCACTTATTAGGGAGGTCACCATCTCCAAGTCATTTTATATACTAACCTTTTATACGACATATACGACATCCATTGATTCGCCGCTGTCAAGTCTAGAACTTACCTCCTCATAGAAGCTGATTAAATTAGTTTGACATGACCGACCCCTCATGAAGCCATGCTGATATGGCGTTATTTGCTTATTTTCATTGAGATACTCCAAAATAGCATCTCTTAGAAACCCCTCAAACAGTTTACCAACAATAGATGTTAAACTTACCGGCCTATAATTTCCAGGCTCTGATTTTGGACCCTTTTTGAATATTGGCACCACATTTGCTATGCGCCAATCCTGTGGAACATTCCCTGTTATTATAGAGTCCGTAAATATCAGAAATAATGGTCTGGCTATGACATCACTTAATTCCCTTAGGATACGGGGGTGTATGCCATCCGGTCCTGGCGATTTGTCTATTTTATTCTTTTTAAGTCGCTGTTGTACTTCTTCCTGGGTCAGACAGGGCACTTTTAATGGGGGATTTACTTTTACATTCTGCATTTCATCTGACAGTTTATTTTCCTCAGTGAATATAGTGGAGAAAAAAATATTTAATAGTTTTGCTTTATCCTCGTCGCTCTCTGCAACACCCCCCTCATTGCTGTGTAGAGGGCCGACTCCTTCAGATTTATATTTTTTACTATTTATATAATTGAAGAACATTTTAGGGTTAGTTTTCTCTCTTTGGCAATTAATCTCTCGGTCTCTAGTTTGGCAAATTTTATTAGTTTTTTACATATTCTATTTTTTTCCTTATAGTTTATCAGTGCTTCCTGACTCCCCTCCTGTTTTAGTGATTTATATGCTTTCTTTTTGTCATTTATTGCTCTCTTTACGGTTCCATTTATCCACATTGGTTTCTTATTGTTCCTTAGCCTTTTATTCCTATAAGGTATGTACCTCTCACAATTAGATATTACAATGCTTTTAAAAATCTCCCATTTTATGGTTGTATTTTTATTTTTGAGGACTTTGTCCCAGTTAGTTAGGCCTATGGCCTCGCTTAGTTGGCTAAATTTTGCTTTTTTGAAGTTTGGTATTCTTGTTCCTCCCTGTAGAAACTCTTGTTTGAAGGATAATTGGAAGGTTATTACTTTCTGGTCACTATTTCCCAGGTGTCCCCCAACCTGCACGTCTGTTGTTCTATCCGGTCTATTGGTTATTACTAAGTCCAGTATGGCCGTCCCTCTAGTCGGGTCCTGAACCATTTGGGAAAGGTAATTGTCTTTGGCTATTGCCAAGAACCTGTTTCCTTTATGGGATGTACAGCTCTCAGTTTCCCAGTCTATATCTGGGTAGTTGAAGTCCCCCATGATAATGATTTCATTATGATTTGCCGCCTCGTCTATCTCGTTTAGTAATAGATTTTCTGTGGACTCTGGTATATTAGGTGGTTTATAATACACTCCTATTAGCAATTTATTATTGTTTTTTGCTCCATGTATTTCTACTCACAGTGACTCCACATGTTCATGTCCCTCAGAGATGTATTCTCGAATTACGGGATTTAGACAGGACTCCACATAGTGGCAGACCCCTCCACAGTCCTTTCTAAACAGATTTTGTGTCTACTGCTTATATTTGTTTGCCATACAAATATAAGCAGTAGACACAATTTCCAAGTATTTCACAAGGCAGTAATTCTCCAGATAGCTTTGAATTAGGGGTAGGCAGTATGATGTTCCCTCTCTATGGCATTTTCAATATTTCTTATACTGTGCAATCTCCCCAAATTACCATCAGTGTGAAAACTCTCAATAAACTTTCTACAGTTCCCAGATACGGTGTGCAGTCCTTAAATGGTTGGCCAATCTCTGTCTAAGAAGCATGGCGGGTGCCAGAAGCAATTAACCCAGACCACGGGCAGTAAAGTCCAAACAACTCTGTATAAATACAATACTTCTTTCCTCAGAGGTTTTTTCTCACTAAACTTGTTTTTCTGGCTGCTTTCATTCTTAGGGATGGTGTACCCCTGGAGAAGAGTTTGTTCAGGCCTACTTGCCAGAGTGCACCAAAACAGTTCTTCGCTCTAGCTGGGCTTGCTAGGAACTCCTTACATGACCCTAGGCAGGGGAAATAGTAACAGCCCATAACCCGGCAACTGGTTACCAAGGCTTGCAAATTAACTATTTCCTCCTTTACACAGCCTTGCTGGATCATAGAGCATAAATCATACCATAAGAGTAACCCTTTCAAAATAGTGAACCTGTAACAAGGGCCGGCGGCACGCGCTTACTTTGCAGTGCCGCCGGTACCCTGCGTGTAATGAGGAGAAAGGACGCTACAGGCATCCTCGTCCCAATGGTAGCAGGGGGGCTCCATTTCCTAGGCGACGAGCGGCAGAGGAGCTGAGCGCCGAGCGCGATGACTCGGCACTCGGCTGTATGGAGGTATGCAGTACGAGTCATGTGACACTGGCCACGTCACATGACTCAACAACTGGGACTATTTAAACAGGCAGCCTGCTGGCCACAGGTTGCCTGTGATTGGTCTTTGCTACCCTCACCAGCATTCTCCTGTATAGGATCTCTCGTTTATATTTCGAACTCGACTTTCCTTTTGACCTTGTGACCTCCCTGGTATTTGACGTGACCTCTTGGCTTTTGTCTCAGGATTGTATTTAACCTTGCATTTGTATTTCTCCTTGTGTATCTGTGAGACCTCCTGACTTGATCTTTGCTTCCTTGACTCTGTTTACGGTTTTGCTAATTATCCTTAGGCCACTGCACATATCTAAGCTAGGGACCATCTCCAAGTTGTACGCGGTCGGTTAGGACGGGCCATGCAAATAGGTAGGGTTAGAGGTGCGGGTGGATATCAGGGCTCACTCTTCCCTCCCTACGATGACAGAATCACAAGCCTTACTAAACACCATGGAACCTTTGCGAGTCCTCACAGATCAGGTTCACAGTCTGGCCCAAATGGTTCAGGAATTGGGTGAAAGGCTACAGCAGCAGGAGTTGCTTCCGAATCAGACCGTAGGGGCCTCCTCCGCTCAGAACCTTGAACCCCATGTTAAATTACCTGATCATTTTTCTGGGGCTTGTAAATTCTTTCTAACATTTAAGGAAAGTTGTAAACTTTATTTTCGTTTATGCCCTCATTCTTCGGGTTCGGAACAGCAAAGAGTGGGCCTTCTCTCTTCCCACAGACTCTACTTGCCTAGTCTCTGTTGAAGCATTTTTTCAGGCTTTGGGTGGGGCGGTACTATATGATGAACCCGAAAGGGCGACTGTGGCAGAGTCTCAGTTAAAGTCGCTTTGTCAGGGAGACAAACCCATTAAGTAGTACTGCACCCAGTAGTACTGGCTGGAATGATCCTGCACTTAGGTGTAAATTCAGGACTGGGCTCTCTGATGAATTAAAGGATATGTTGGTCAGTTATCCCGCCCCCGACACCTTAGAACAGACAATGACCTTGGTTGTCAGACTAGATCGACGTATTTTTTTTTTTCCAATATAATTTTTATTGAAAGAAATTTTTTTAACACAATCATACATTGTACCATACAATGAGCATGTCAAAGATTAAACAATTATATCGAGGTATTAGTTCTCACAACACATTTCCGCATGTTGTTGGATAGCATCAAGTTATTATTCGATTATTATTACGTCATATTAATAATCATTGCTGGATACATAACATAAGAAGAACGATTCAAGTATGTCTTTGTCAACATAAGAACAGTATAAAGGTAACAATAACACCCCCCCCCCCCTCCCCTGTGCTCCACCCTTCCATATCTTTTATTGTAAACTATCACCTCAATCAACTAATAGCTTCCCTAACCTATTAGCATGTTTTATTTTTAAGTACCATTCTGATTGTGTAAAGGGTCTCATTATTTCTTTTATTTCTGCTTCTGAGAAAGCTACGGCAATAAACTCTTCCCCCCTCTTAAAGAAGGTGTGTATAAGTCTGCCTTTGTATTGCTCCGCTTCACTCCGTTCCATGTCAAAACACGTTTTGGTATGATTGTATATATCTGTCATTGAGGGAACTCTAGGTTGCAACCAACTACGAAACATGCACCTCTTGGCTGCCAAAATCACTAGGTGCACTAATGAAGGTACACACCTCCCCTCAGCTTCTGCATGGAACAATATGAATTCTGGGATTAGAGGGATGGTGATTTTCAAATGGGTGTTAATTTGACGTTTAACAGATTTCCAGTATCTCTGAGACTCAGGGCAATGCCATATCCCATGTAACATATCTGTGCCCTGTTTGTTGCATTTGGGACAATTTACCATTCTGTACTGCGCTTGTTGATGCTTGCTGAAAGCAAAGCCATATATTGCCTTATGTATCATGCGCAAGTGGGTCTCACGCCAAATTTCATTTGGGGTTGTTTTCCTTACCTTATTCCACCCTTGCAGGATAACTTTGTCCGTTTCTATTGACGGAAAGTCTGTGTTCCACCCATTAAATACTGTCTCAGCCACTCCTTTTAAGTTCTTGCCTCTCAAGTGATAATACAATTCCGAGAGAGATCTCTTTTGGGAGCTCTGACCTATCAGCGAATCAAAGTCATTATGCAACACTTCTTTTGATAAATTAAGTACTCTCCTTTGTAAGAAGCTTTTGATTCGCATAAAGGCTAACATGTGCTAGGACATATTAAGATTATATTTGTCACAAAATTCTGACAGGGAGTAATATCTGTTGTGCTGGGTATTCCATAAGTCACTGACTTTTAAAATCCCTAGGGATTTCCACTGGTTAAAAAGGGAGGGTCCTACTCCATCTGGGAACTCTGGGTGATTTCCGATCTCCATATACTTGGACACACTAAACGGTAAGTTAAAGGTTTTCCTTGTAGCCTTCCACGCAGCGATCGTATCTTTAATTATAAGGCTCTGCCTTAATGGGTGCGGGATTGCTCCAAATTTAGTGTGAAAGAGGGAGGTTGGTCCCCATGGATTCGCCAGTTGGGTCTCTAAAGATCTATTTGAATAGACACTAGATCCCTTCAACCAATCTATACAATGCCTCATAAGGCTGGCTAAATTATAGCACCGTATATCTGGGAATGCCAGGCCTCCCAGATGTTTGGGTAATTTTAACTTTTTGAGTGCTATTCTGGGCTTTTTTCCTCTCCATAAAAATGACCTAAAAGCTGCCTCCAGTCTGGAGATGTCTGAATGCTTTATTAATAGAGGGATGGTTTGCATGAGATACAGGAGTCTGGGTATGCAGACCATCTTCAGTAATTGGCATCTACCCCCCAGAGAGAGCGGTAAGGTCATCCATCTGTCCAAATCTCCTAGCACTTTTTTGAGCATGGGAGGATAGTTTAGTGTATAGAGGGATTCCGGTACAGCCCTTATATTAACACCTAAGTATCTTATGGATTTTGTGGCTGTCTGTATGGGGATCCCCAGTGTACCTCTACGTTGCGTGGTATTATTAGTCCCTAGGAACAAGATTTCAGACTTTGCAGGATTCACTCTGAATCCTGATACTTCCCCAAACTCAGCGAGGTTCTGAAATAAATGTGCTGCATCTCTAAGTGGGTTCTCCAAGAACATCAACACATCAACATGTCATCAGAAAACAGAGCATGTTTTAGTTTTAATTTGCCCACCGTTATGCCTTCTATCTTATCGTCTTTGTTGATTTTACGAGAAAGGGGCTCTAGGGCTAGGTTAAATAGAAGCGGAGATAACGGGCATCCTTGTCTGGTGCCCTTGCCTATGTCTATAGGGCTGGATAGAAAACCTGGGATGTGAGTCCTTGCCTGAGGGTTGGAATATATACCGCCTAAGAAGTTTCTAAAGGGACCCACACATTTAAGGCCGTCTAGGACAATGTCCATCCATCCCCAGTTCACATTATCAAATGCCTTCTCGGCGTCAATAGAAACAATGGCCGCGGATGGATGGGCACCCGGTCGGAGTTTGATCTCATCCAGCACCGTAAGTACTTTTCTCACATTTATGACAGCTGATCTTCCCTGTACAAAGCCCACCTGCGCCTGAGACACAATCCTCGGCAATATGGATGCTAGTCTATCCGCCAGTATTTTAGAGACTATTTTAAGGTCAAGATTTATAAGTGATATTGGCCTGTAAGAGGCTGGATCTAATGGATTTTTCCCTGGTTTGAGGAGGACTTTGATGTAGGCCGTATTTATCTGTTGGGGAATCTGCGAACCCTGCATGTACTTTGAGTATAGTTTAGCTAATGTCGGGGCTAATTCTTTCACCAGCGGCTTGTAGAACTCAGCACCAAAGCCGTCCGGTCCCAGGGCCTTTCCTAATGCTAAGTGCTTGACGTATGTTCCACATCCTCTGCTGTTACCGGGGCATTTAAGAGAGCTTTTTCTTCCTCTGACAGAGGAGTCATTGATACTGAGTCTAACCAACGTTTCCTTTTATCCTGAGGTATACTGTGACCCCTATATAAATCTTGGTAGTATTCCTTCAAGATCTCAGTGATCTCTTCAGGGTGGGATCTCACTATACCTTCTTTATCCCTGAGAGCCATGATATTAGTATAGGGTCTCTGGCCTCTTGACAATCGTGCTAGTAGCTTGCCCGCTTTATTCCCATATCTGTATAGCTGCACTTCCCAATGTTTTTGTGACCATTCTTCCCACTTCTGCAACCAATTTTCGTACTGTTTCTTAGCCCTTTGCCAATGCTCCTGGAGGATACGGGTCCGTTTATTTCTAAATTCCGTATAGGCCTTTCTGAGGTTTTCACTTAGCTTTGCCAGCGTCTGTGAGAGTGTTTTTCTTTTGTTGAGCATGTAAGCCAGAATTTTACCCCTGAGCACTGCTTTCCCTGCTTCCCAGAAAGTCTGAGTTCCCACCGAGCCCTCATTTTCCTGTTTGTATTACCACCAGCAGCCGCGCATTAAGTTAGTGAATTCCTCATCCTTGACTAGATTGGTAGAGAATCTCCATAAGAAATCCTTACCCCTTGGAATCTCATTCCTAAGGAAAATAGATACAGGGGAGTGGTCTGAGATAACTAGTTCTTCAATGCTAGGTTGTGAGAATTTTCCACTACTTTTTCTATCAAACAATATGTAATCTAATCGGGACCACGAATGGTGCGCATGTGAAAAATGTGTGTACTCCCTCCCTTCTGGGTTAGCTGACCTCCATGAGTCCACTAAACTGGCATCTTCCATCTGATATTTAAGTCTGGATTCTGACTGGGTATCCTTTATGATTTTGGCTGTTTCTCGCAGCGTATCTTCATCAAAGTTAACTACCTCGTTCATATCTCCTCCCACTATCACCGTGTAATCAGTGTCCCTGACTAGCCTATCTCCCAGTTCCCGGAAAAATCCAACATTGCCGTCATTTGGACCATAAACATTGTAGATAATGATGTTCCCTCTGTCCGAGGATTGCATGATCTTAGATATGTGCCCCTTGTCATCATGTTCATGTTTAGTCACTGCGTTTGGAATACCCCACTTTATCAAAGTCATAACTCCCGCCTTTCTCCCCACGGCTTCAGAGCCATAAACCTCCCCAACCCATATTTGTTTCATCCTATTAAAATCATTTTGAGACAGACGAGTCTCTTGTAAGAGTGCTATATCTGCTCTCAGGCGTTTAAGGTGTTTCAGGACCATACGTCTTTTATTTGGCGATCTCAAACCCTTTACATTCCAGGATACTATTTTGATATCATCTGATTTTGTCATGGTGGAGGTGTGAATTTGACATCAATTAGGGATATGTCTGGTTGAGCACTAATAAACTCCCCCCCCCCCCGCCCATTAACTGAACCTTGAACAACCAACTGAACAGCTCGCCCTATGTGGGCTAACAGGGTTATCATCTTTCTCCAGACATCTCTTTTTTCCAGCATGGGAAGTCACCTATGACTGTTGACCACAATGGCTACCCACATACCCTCGCCACAAAAAGAACTTGTCCGAGTAATTAACGAAGAGTTATAGAAATAACATACATTTTTTCTCTTTTTTTTTTTCTCTTCCTTTTCCCTCCCTTTTTCTTTATTTAGTCGCTATCTTTGTAGACACTTACCACCGCGGGCCCGCAGCACAGTACATAAATGCAGTAAGAAGACATTAACTACTTAATAAACTAGTTATCCACTAAGAGGTGAATGCACCCCGCCAGCTAACCTTTATCATTGCCTGCGCATTTTCAGAGAAGACTTGTGTTGCAAGCCCACGGAGGCCGAGGTTTTTTACCCGCCTGCCATCTCGTCGCCATCTTTGTAGGCATGGCCTACAGTGGACCCGCAACACATGGAGGCATGCATTACAAGAATATAAACGTAAATTTTATCATAACATGTACACTACTGTAAGAGACCTGTGCTACGGGCTTGCGGAGGCTGGAGTTAATTTTCCCCGCCCGTCTTTTCATCGCCATCTTAGTAGGCATAAACCACCGCAAACCCACAGCAGGCTAAATGCATGTGGCAAAAGAACATAAACTACAAAATAAACCATTTGGCAGAGTGTGTTTTCCCACTCTCCCCCCTAGATTTTTCGGTTAAGAGAAAACATCGTCCGTTCAGACAATATACTTGCAAATTCATCCCGCGTCCTGGGGAATAGAGCTTCGGGGTACCACTTCTTGGCTCGAGAAGTCTTTGGTGTATCTGTCAGGGGTCTTTTGCCTTTCCTGCTTGTTCAGGGACGCCGTCGGACTTCTGGTGTAGGTGATGGCCGGGAGGAATTCTCTATCAGCTCCGTGTGGTCTTAAGATTCGCGCCGCTTCCTCCGGATCTGTAAATTATGCTGTATTGCCATTAGGATAGTACACCTACAATGTGGCTGGGAAGAGTAGTGCAAACCGCATTTGTGCCTTGTACAGGGCTGAACAGAGAGGGGTAAACGCTCTTCTTCTCCTGGATACTTCCACCGAGTAATCTCCTAATAGTAAGATTTTGTGCCCTCTCAGCATAATGGGGGTTCCGCCTTGTTTATATGCTTGCATGATTGCCGTTTTATCGGTGTAATCCAGGTATTTTACAATGACCTGGCGAGGACTGCTATTCTTGAGCGAGGCTGTTCTCTTCGTGCTCTGGTTGTCAGACATGTTAATCTGTGGCGCCGGGCCCACTCTGTGCGCTCTTTCAACCTTACAGTGTCCAGAAACTCCAAGGGCCATCGGGATCTCGATTTTTCAAATTGCCACCAGATCCTTTGCGGAGACACTTTCAGGCAGTCCAACTACTCATAAGTTGCTCCTCCTGGAGCGGTTTTCCAGGTCGTCGACCTTGCTCCACAGTAGTGAGTTCTCCTCCAAGGCTTGTCTGAGACGGTTATTTGCTGTTGTGGCATCACTTTCTAGCGACGCCATCCTGCGATCTATGTCATCTAGTCTGGCCGCATGCTGTGTTACCTCCACCTGCAAGTTCTCCAATGAGCGTGCTACAGTAGAAGATAGTGCAGAAACCCAGAAGAGCCCATGCAGGTTGGAACGAACAGGAGAGATCTAAGATGCCAGAGGGGTGCCTGTTTTTTTTGCGGAGAATCTGATCACTGGGTATGACTATGTCCTAAGATTCCTCTCTTCAGAGGTCTTCCAGGCCTGGCGATCAGAAGGATAAGGTAATCCCAGAAGTAGTAAAAGAAAAAATATTGTTATTGGTGATTATTTCTTTGGGCTCATGTAAAGGTTCTGGGAAGGCATTTATTGATTCTGGGTCCGCCACTAATTTTATTGACCATAATTTTGCTATTTCAGTGGGATTACCCATTTGGTCTATTCCAGAACCTATATGCATTGTAGCTATTGATTCCACTCCTTTGGTGGGTGGTACTGTGGAATATTGTACGCCTGAGGTAACCTTGACGGTGGGGATTAGTCATACGGAGAGTTGCTTCTTTTTGATATTAAAGAATTTACCCATGGAAGTAGTTTTGGACATGCCCTGGCTCCAGATTCATAACCCAACTATCAACTGGTACACAGATGAATTAGAGAAGTGGGGACTAAAATGTAAGTCGTGTTGTTTACTGGTTATTCAGGCTGGAATCATTACTGAGTTGAAAAACCTCCCCCCATACATCAGTGACTTCACTGATGTTTTTTCCATGTCTGATGCTGAGTTCCTTCCCCCTCATAGACCATATGATTGTGCCATTGATCCTTATTCCGGATTCCAAGTACCCTAAGGTTCGTATTTATAATTTGTCTGGTCCTGAACGGAGGTCTATGAGGGATTATTTGAAGGAAAGTTTACAGAAAGCTCATATTAGACCCTCAGTGTCTCCTATGGGGGGGCAGGATTTTTTTTTGTTAAAAAAAAAGATGGTGGATTAAGACCTTGTATTGATTATCGAGAGCTAAACAAAATTACTGTTAAAAATCAATACTCTTTGCCGTTGATCCCAGACCAGTTTAATTTGGTTCTGGGAGACCGATGGTTCACTAAACTCGATCTCAGGGGGGCATATAATCTCATTCGAATTAAGGAGGGGGATGAGTGGAAGACTGCCTTTAATACCCTTGAGGGTCACTATGAATATTTTAAGCAATGCACCAGCGATTTTCCCGAATTTGACCAACAATATTTTCAGACAATTTATTTGTAAATTCTTGATTGTTTATTTGGACGATATTTTGATTTACTCACCTGACTGGGATTCTCACATTAGCCACACTAGGGCAGGTGTTGGAGGTTCTTCTAGAGAACCAACTATTTGCTAAAGGCGAAAAATGTAAAGGTTGATCATGTTATACGTTTACATGGGATTCCAGAGAATGTGGTTTCAGATAAAGGTGTTTAAAGAGGACCTTTCACTAAGATTCAGGTAGTGAAATACTTACACTACCTTCCTGGGCGGCCCCGGCTGACGTCCAGGCAACATTTTTTTTTTTAAAATAACCCCCGGTTTGTCCGCTCCGGTCCCCATTAGTTTTCATATGCGGGGACTCCTTGTACTAAGCGGGGACTTGTCTTTTGCCTGGGGAGTGGTTTTCCTTTCCCTGGCCGCGAGTGCAGCCAATCATAGCGCTTGGTTTGCAGCCAGGGAGAGGAAAACCATTCCCCAGGCAAAGACAAGTCCCCGCCTCCGACAAGAAATCCCCACATGTGAAAACTAACGGGGACCGGAGCGCACGAACGGAGCGTTATTTTGAAAAAAGAAATGTTGCCCGGATGTCAGCGGGAGCTGCCCAGGAAGGTAGTGTAAGTATTTCACTACCTAAATTTTAGTGAACGGTCCTCTTTAATTTGTCTCAAGGTTTTGGAGGGCTTTTTGTCATAAATTTAACATCTCTTTTCTTTTTCTTCAGCCTTTCATCCTGAAACCAACAGTCAAACTAAATGTTTGAACCAGTCTCTGGAGCAGTTTTTGAGGTGTTATGTCTCTGACAACTAACAGCTGTGGGTGAAACATCTGCCCCTGGCTGAATTCGCCATTAACAACCAGGTGAACTCATCTACTGGGATGTGTCCTTTTTTTTGTAATCTTGGCTTCCATCTGCAATTGAATTCTTGTTCACCGTCTTCCTCGCAAATTCCTAAGGCTGATGTAATGGCTAGAGACCTGTGCACAGGCCGGGCCTAGGTTCAGTCGAACCTGAATAAAGCCCAGAAGGTTCAAAAAACTAATGCTGATAAAAGGCGCTCTCAAGGAGTATGGTTGTCCACCCAGAATTTGTCTCTGAAAGCACCTTCGAAAAAGTTTGCACCACGGTTTATTGGGCCTTATGAGATTGTTGGCATTATTAATCCTGTGTCTTTTAAGTTAAGATTACCTGACTCCTTTCGTATTCATTTTTTTCACAAATCTTTACTCAAAAAGTATGTGTGGTATCACGACCGGCGTGCCGATCACAGAAGTGTGACGCAAAGAAAGGGAAAAGGGAAAGCCCTGTCCAAGGGAGAGGGAAAGGTGGTGACCCATAACTCACCTTGAGGCTGGCACCTGACTGCCCTGACGTCCCTAGACGGGGTTTTCACCCGTACGCCGATCACGTGCCTAAACCCTGGCTTTTCTTAAGATGAGCCATAAGTAGTGAAAAGGGCGGTAGGAGCACTAGTCCTCACCACTAACACTAAAGGAAAACACCAGACAATACAGACAAAACATATAATCCCAAGTGGGCGACAACAGCGGACAACAAAAGCCCAACAGGGATCCGGAGGGTAATGCTCTGGTACGATAACCAGGAACAACAGCTAAAACAGCTACACAGCTCCAGTGGGTCAGTATAGAAGTCCAGGCAGGAAGCTCTATATCTGGCAACCAGAGAAGTGGGAAGGGGGAATATAAGGAGGTTGGGAGTGACGGACAAGAAACAGCTGAGGAGAAGAAGCTACGGATCCCTGAGTGAGACAGAAAGGATTTCAAGGCAAACACAGAAAGATATCATTAAGTAACAGCGCGATCTTTAGACATAGAGCGCGCAGCCACCCGCTCCGACTTCCTGACCCCGGGTATAACGGAGTCAGACATGGCTCCTGACACCCTCGTGACATGTGGCCTGTATCCCCTTCACAGGAATCTCCACCACCAGTGGAGGTTGCCGGTCAACCAGAACCAGAATTTGAGATCTCTAGAATTATTAATATGAGAAAGGTCCGGAATTCTCTTCAACATTTGGTCCATTGGAAGGATTTTGGTCCTGAGGAAAGGTCTTGGGTGCTGGCTAGTAAGATGCATGCTGCGAGGTTGGTGAGAAAATGTCATCTGTAACGAGGGGCCGGCGACTCGCGCTTCTTTTTACAGAGCCGCCCGCACCTCCTTGACGTGGCCGACCTCCTCCATTCTCTAGGAGACGAGTGCCAGAGGAGCTGAGCGCCGATCGCGATGACTCAGCGCTCGGCTGTATGGAGGTACGCAGTACGAGTTATGGGACGCTGGCCATGTCACATGACTCAGCTACTGGGACTATTTAAACAGGCAGCCTGCTAGCCACAGGTTGCCTGTGATTGGTCTTTTCTACCCTCACCAGCGTTCTCCTGTATTGGATCTCTCGTTTATATTTCGACCTTGGCTTTGCTTTTGACCTTGACCTTGTGACCTCCCTGGAATTTGACATGACCTCTTGGCTTTTGACTTAGGATTGTACCTTGCATTTTTATTTCTTCTTGTGTACCTGCGTGACCTCCTGGCTTGATCTTTGCTTCCTTGACTCTGTTTATGGTTTTGCTAATTATGCTCAGGCCCCTATACATATCTAAGGTAGGGACTGTCTCCAAGTTGTACACCATCATTAGAACGGGCCATGCAAGTAGGTAGGGATAGAGGTGTGGTTGGATATCAGAGCTCACTCTTCCCTCCCTACCATGACAGAACCTGAATATAACAGCATTAAACCTTTAGGAGTGACGGGTCACTGTAAAACTATATTATATATGAATTCAACTGAATTCTTAGAGGTTTCCAAGGTGATGGCTTTAACACCAAGTATTGTTGGATTATGTAATTTCCTGTAGTGGTGGCTCTTCTTGTCTTCACCATGTCTGGCCACCTCTTTTACAGACAATAAACACTGCAGATGAACAGAAGTTTGGTAAAGGAATTCATTCTCATGGGCCTCACAGACAGAACTGAACTGTACATCCCTCTTTTCATCGTATTTCTTCTAGTCTTGTTTTTAACTTTGTCTTTCAGATGAGCGAAATTCTTGAGCTTTTCTTCGTGTCCAATTCAGCGAATTTTTCTAAAACGTTGGTTTGGGTCCAAATAGATTCATCGCTAATTGAAGCTGCTCCAATAGCCCTACAAATTGGTATCTAACACCTTCAAGTTTTCTAGGAATACATTTTTTTTAATGAAAAGATGTTATCTCTTTTTGTAATTTTTTTATGAATTTTTGCCCTCACCCTCTTACGCTCCCTTTTAAGCTCTTGAACGCAATGACAGCAATCACAAGGAATGTTAGTGACACTGACATATATAGCTATAGATAAATGCTTGTTTGATGGTGTTAACAATTATCGTGTTTAAAAACACCATGAACCATCACATGTGTTATGCTTTTTTATAATAGAAAACTTCCAAAAATTGTCCCTTATTGGGGCAGATATTGTTTAAACACACGTTGTTATGGGGAAAACAGTGGCTTGTTAGGACCAAGCATTCAAAAATGATGCCTCAAAATGGACAGATCCCTGCCCTTGTTTATATGTAGATGTTAATGTCAGAAAAAAGAGTGGCTTATTCTGCACAAGTGTCCAACAATTATGCCTTAATGGGGGCAGAATGTCTGCACATATTTATACATGTACAAGTGCTAAATGTCAGAAGAAAGAGTGGCTTGTTCTGACCGAATCTGGAAAAATTCCCTTTTATTTGGAAGTAGCAGCAGGACAGTGTGGATATGGAATGGGTAGATAATAGTAGAATGTAGTCAAAATAGTAGTGGCAGAAGTAACAGCAAAGCACGGAACATACGAGGCAATAGATGTGTGTGACTGTTGTGGGGTAGTAGTAGTGGTGGTGACTGCGTAGCGTTAATGGTAGTGGCAGTAGGGGTAATGGAAGTAGGGGATTGGCAGCAGGAAGCAACATCTGTGTCGGTGGTGGCAGCGGAAGAAAACATACAGTAAGGAACATGATGGTAGGGAAGCTGAGAGTGGTGGAAGCATAATGATGGCAGCAACAGCCATAAAGTGCAGAACATGATGGTAACCAGACAGTGGCAGTGGCATGATGGTGGCAACAGTAGCAGTCATATGGTATGCAGCATAATGGACAGATCTATTCATCTGCCTCAGCTGGAGGAGTGTGAAAATCCTCACAAATCCATGCCCCATTTTGACAAAAGTGATATTTTGGACACTGCCAGAGGACGATGTGGTCCATTTGGGTGTCATCACGCCTCCTGCCGCACTGAAAACCCTCTCTGAGATGACAGTTGAGTCAGGGCAAGAAAGAACAGAGAGCACACTGGACAAATTTGTGCCACTGTCCCAGTCTGCCTGCCCAGAAGTCCATGTTGTCAGGGAACATCAGAGAAAGGCCAGAGTCCAGGTAGAACTGAACCTGTGTGTTTAGAAAATATATCTCTGCTGATTTGCTTCAGTCTGGCGCTGCACATGAGGAAATTTTTCCTAAAATGGCAGCCACAAGTGTGGTCTCCTGATTCTGCTGCCACCTTCTGACTATGTCATTGTGCCACTCTGTGGCCTATTTATATTGCTGCCACTTCCAGACTCTGTCATTGTGCCACTCTGTGGCCTACTCATACAGCTGCCACCTTCAGACTCTGTCATTGTGTCACTCTTTGTTCTCTTCATGCTGCTGCCACCTCCACACTTGGTCATTGTGCCACTCTGTGGCCTCCTCCTGATTCTGCTGCCACCTCCAGACTCTGTGATTGTGCCACTCTGTGGCATACTCATGCTGCTGCCACCTCCACACTTGGTTATTGTGCTACTCTGTGGCCTCCTCCTGATGCTGCTCCCAAAACCTCCAGACTCTGTCATTGTGCGACTTTGTGGCCTACTCATGTTGCTGCCACCTCCATACTCAGTCATTGTGCCACTCTGTGGCCTACTCATGCTGCTGCAGCCTTCACACTTGGTCATTGTGCCACTCTGTGGCCTACTCATGCTGCTGCCACCTCCACACTTTGTAATTGTGCCACTCTGGGGTCACCTCATGCTGCTGCCAACTCCAGACTCTGTCATTGTGCCACTCTGTGGCCTCCTCATACTGCTGCCATCTCCAGAATCTGTCATTGTGCCACTCTGTGGCCTACTCATGCTGCTGCCACCTCCAGATTCAGTCATTGTGCAGCTTTATCGTCTCCTCATGCTTCTTCCACCTCCACACTTGGTCATTGTGCCACTCTGTGGCCTCCTCCATTAAGTTGCTGCCACCTCTAGACTCTGTGATTGTGCTACTCTAGGGCCTCCTCATGCTTCTTCCACCTCCACACTTGGTCATTGGGCTGCTCTGTGGCCTCCTCCTGATGCTGCTGCTGACACCTCTAGACTCAGTCATTTTGCCACTCTCTGGCCTACTCCTGCCACCTCCACACTCTGTCATTGTGCTATTCTGTGACCTCCTGATTCTGCTGCCACCTCCAGACTGTCATTGTGCCACTTTGTGGCCTACTCATGTTGCTGCCACCTCCATACTCGGTCTTTGTGCCACTCTGTGGCCTACTCATGCTGCTGCCACCTCCACACTTGGTCATTGTGCCACTATGTGGCCTACTCATGCTGCTGCCACCTCCACACTTGTTCATTGTGCCACTCAGTGGACGTCTGATTCTGCTGCCACCTCAAGACTCTGACATTGTGCCAATCTGTGGTCTCCTCATGCTGCTGCCAACCCCAGACTCTGTCATTGTGCCACTCTGTGGCCTATTCATGCTGCTGCCACCTCCACACTCTGTCATTGTGCAACTCTGTGGCCTACTCATGCGTCTTCCACCTCCAGACTCAGTCATTGTGCAGCTTTATCGTCTTCTCATGCTTCTTCCACCTCCACACTTGGTCATTGTGCCACTCTGTGGCCTCCTCCTGATGCTGCTGCTGCCACCTCCATACTCGGTGATTGTGCCACTCTGTGGCCTACTCATGCTTTTGCCACCTGCAGACTCTGTAATTGTGTCGCTCCATAGTCTCCTCATACTGCTGCCACCTCCACACTCGGTCATTGTGCCACTCTGTGGCTTACTCATGCTGCTGCCACCTCCACACTCTGTCCTTGTGCCACTCTGTGGTCTCCTGATTCTGCTGCCACCTCCATACTCTATCATTGTGCCACTGTCTGGTCTTCTCATGCTGCTTCCACCTCACCCCTATGTCATAGGTCCACTCTGTGGACTTCTCATGCTGTTCCCACCCTCCCTACTTCATGACTGATCCACTATTTTGGCTTTTGGCTGGGCTGACATAATCATTTATTTGACCTTTCTTCTGATCTGTCAGAAGCAAGATAAAATGAGACGCACAACAGATCCTGTCTGTGTAGCAGCTGTAAGGCCTGTATTGGCTTATGATTTGGTAGCCAAAAGCAGGAGTGGGTACAAAACACAGAAGACATGCAATTATTCCATTCACATGTCATTTCTGTTTTAGATCCACTCCTGTCTTTTTTGGCATTAGCAATACTAATGGATTATTGAGCAAATGCTGACTGAGTAAAGGCGTATGCTCCACAGACAGGATCCGCTTTTTGTGGGTTATTGTTCTGACGGATCAGAGGAAGGGCAAAATAATCAGTGACGTCAACACAAACTTACTGCTGACACCCTCACCAGAACAGAACAGGTTCTGTAGACATCTATGTGGAATAAACTGACGACAGTGTAAAAGGAGTGCGCTTCTTCTTGATGCTAACATCTACCTGTAAGGCTGAGTTGATACTTGAATTATTTGGTCAGTTTTGGCCCCGTGACTGCCCCAATAAGTGAATTATGCAGTGATTCTAAGAGCGACCCCTGTCATCTGCATGTCATACTGACTCAGTATTATTTCACTACCACAGCAGACTCCCTATATGTGTTACTGCAAGGCACAGTGTTCTACACCCCTTTAAAGGCTCTCTTAAGCCTGGAAACAGCCGTTTTTAAAGCGATTCGCCGCAAATAAATTCGTATCAAAGCAATTCTTTCCGAAAAATTTGGTGAACTGGCTGAATCGAATTTTTGAAAAATTTGCTCATCTCTAATTTGGCATGTAGCTGCTAAAGCAGGGTAACGACGAACAGTTTTGTCACTGTAAGTCCAGGAGAGTGTTCATTGCCATATAAAAATGGCTGAAATGCTAGCCAGGGTACTTTTTGAAAAAGCGTTGTGCGACTAAATTGATTTCATGCACCATGCAGGAAGCATGTGTTATTTCTCCCAAATGCAGCCATTGTCACTGACTACCGTGCCCAGTTGATGGTGGGGAAACAGCACCGGGATGTTTGTTGCTTTATGCACTTTAGCAAGTGATCAGCTATGTGTGTACCCTCAACCAGGCTGATCAGCTCCAACACTGCATGGCAATGCTTCATTTTGCACTTATGAAAGAAGGAAGTGGGAGCAATGCTCTATCCTGCTGTTGGGAATAGTTTGCATTCATTTTTCTTTACAGCAAGAACTGCAAGATGCAAGGCCCACATTATCAGCCATTACAAGGCACGGGTGGCTTTTTGGGAGAAATAATGGCAGCTAGGCATCTTCCAGCGAAGCTGAGACCATGCCATCAGCTCCCTAAAGGCAACAGAATCCACTAAGTGGTACGACAGCAACTACACCGCCGACAACTTGGCCAGATTTGAGTCAAGCTTGCGCACCAGTGGTTTGCCGGGTGTGCAGAGTTGTTTATTCACTTAATGGTGGCTAGCAACAGGCCTTAGTAGTACGAGGAGGAGTCTGATTGGGAGAAGCAGGAAGTAATAATGATGATGACAAAAACACTGTTCTGTATATGGATGCAATGAAGGAGGAAACTCTTGCTGTGCTACCTGGCAGCCACTTCTGTTTTCTCACAGATGGTGAGCCCTAGTACTTATGTTTATGTTTGAATGCCCGTGGCTTATTTTAATACTGCAGATTTTTCACACAGCAAAGCTTCTGTCTTCCGGCACTATGGAGAAAAACTGCCAGATGAGCAATACTTGCACAGAGCTAGTGACAGTAAAGCTTGGACTAGGTCTGGACATTTTATGCATCCAGCCACAGTATCAACTGCATCACCAATTTCCAAACATAATAGAATCAGATCTGGCCCTGGCAGTGTTTTGAGAGGTTCTGGCTGTATGTGGCCTCTGCCACCACACTTCTCATCTGATGTCACCTCCTCCTCTGCACCCTGATTCAGATCCCAAGTCCTATCCAACACACAATCATTGCCAGAGCCCTCACCCTCACCGCCACTTTTATCAGACTGTGATGCAGTCAGGGCCGGCGCGTCCTATAAGCGGACTAGGCCACCGCGTAGAGCGCCCCTTGGCAAGGGGCGCTGCTAGGAGCGCCGGCCCTGCCTCATGCTGCAGCCGCCCGAGCGCTCTGTATAGAGCCTCAGGCGGCTGCAGCACTGCCCGGGCTGGTGCGTCCATGAGGGCGCACCGCCCGGGCACAGCAAGAGGAAAGGAGCTGACAGGAGGGAAGCGCTCAGCGCTCCCTCCTGTCAGTCCATATGCAGCGGCCGAGCTCTTTATGGCCGCGGTACAGGAGCATGTGTCTCCTGTAGCTCGGCCGACTGACATGAAGTGCGCACACAGTGTGCACTTCCTGTCAGTCCGTCAGGGTACAGGAATCTAAAGCTCCTGTACCCGTGGACCATAAAGCGCTCGGCCGCGCTACATTACAGGTGGGGGAGAGAGGGGGGGGAAGAATGACAAGAGGGGGGGGGAAGAATGACAAGAGGGGGGGGGGAAGAATGACAAGAGGGGAGGAAGCATGACAAGAGGGGGGGAGAAGAATGACAAGAGGGGAGGAAGAATGACAGGGGGGGGGGGGGAATGACAAAGGAGGAGGGGTGAAGATTGACGGGGGGGGGAATGACAAAGGAGGGGGGGGTGAAGAATGATAAGGGGGGGGGGGGGCGGCAAACTTTTCTTTTGCCTAGGGCGGCAAAAATCCTTGCACCGGCCCTGGATGCAGTATGCCATTGTGACTCCTTGGCCCCCCTCTTGATTCCCTGCTCTTTATTCGCCCCTATTGCCACTGTTGTTAACTTGCTACCACCGAGGCTAAAGGCGCCACAGCTACAACCAAGACCACTAACACAGTTATGCATGGAGTCCAGCCTACTTCTGAAACTCCTCTTCATTGCAGTCCAAACTCTGACTGCTCTCACACAACTCATTTACAGGGAGACTCTCTTGAGTACCTTCGATAGTACGTGTATATGTGTATGGGGGGGGGGGGGATTTGTTGCCTGTGATTGAGGGGAAGAGTGAGTCATCCAGACAACAATCTCATTCTCTTTGTCCTTAATAATACTGTTTATTTGGAAGCCAGGGAGAACTATGGACTACTACTACTACCACCACTACTACTACTATTGCATGGTAGCTGGTGCTGCTACTCACATTCTGACTCTGGGAAGATGAGGCCTGAATCTTTTGTTTTGCACTCTTCCGTTTTCCAGATATTTTAATATGAGGTCTATAAATGAAAGCTCGTGGGTTTCCTACAAATGAAAAGCCACAGGTTTCTTACATGAAAACTCATGGGTTTGGCACACATAGATTATTGAATGGTACAGGAAGGAATTTTTTACTGCCCTTAAGTGGGGAAAATTGGCTTCCACCTCACAGGTTTTTTTTTTGCCTTCCTCTGGATCAACTAGCAGGATGACAGGCCGAACTGGATGGACAGATGTCTTTTTTCGGCCTTATGTACTATGTTACTATGTTACTTGCAAAATTGCAAATGTGTGTTTTCTGTAATTTAAAGACAGAGGGCACTTAAATGTCCCTCTCTTCTACAAACACACTGCACTTTGTTATTGACAATTTACTTTTGGAATAATGCAGTGAACTATATATGTTTTTAGTATCACTGGACTGGTTAAAAATATTTTTTTTGTACTATGAAACACATGGTGCGATGCAATATTGTGCCCACTACCACCAATATAACGATGCAGTGCTGGTGGTGACATTTCGTATAAATATGTGTGTGTTTAATATAATAGCTATAAAAATGGCATTACTAGAGTAAAATGCTTTTGCTATAGTGCAACACATTTAATAACACAGGTGGATAGAATGTGCTCAGCGTTTACAGCAGAATGGTATTGGGGTGCTGTGCTGGCAATAATGATCTATAGAAACTTGAGGATTTGGGAAAAAAAACTGTCTTTCTGTAAATATTTTTTTTTCTTGCAGGGGTCCAGTTGTGTAATGTAGAACTGCAAGGCTGAAATGCCACGGCAGCAAGCAGCTTTAAGCACAATGTAAGAAGCCTTCTATGACCAACTCTCTCAAAGATTTCACTCAAACCATACCCTGATTATACCCGTTTTTTGGCAAACACTACCACACACACTACTTCCAGTTCAAAACCTGAACACAGTACGGAACTATTGCTTGTTTAACAAGCTATCTTTGTCACGATCCCTCCCATGACAGAGGTTAGAAGATCTGAGAGACTTGTATCACATGAGGTTATCTGACAGCCTTTTCACTTTGCAGTGTTGTTGTTGGTATGACCACATCTCTTGTTTCAGGTGTAGCTTATGGTCATTACTGCTCCTCTATTTAGTCTGGACTCACACTTCTCACCATGCGGTTGAGTTGCCTTAAGTTGGGAGAGCTAGTGTGTTGTCCTCATCTGAATTCCTGCTCATTAGTGTTGAACGAGCATGCTTGGCCAAACCCTAGTTCGGCTCGAGCATCGCGATACTTGGCACATCACAGTGTTCACCCCATAGGGAGAGATTATACGTTCTACTCTCATGCCAAGTCATCTTTTCATAGGTTAGATTACCTTTTTATCTCCACCACACATGTCCAGTTGATCATCAATGCCAAGATTGGTAACATTACACTTTCTGATCATGCCCCGATTTTCTTAACTGTCTCTCTATCTGCCCTTCCTGGGAAGGAAAGAAACTGGCGCCTTAATGACACCCTCCTTACAGATCCGACTAATGTATCAAAACTTCAAGCCTCTCTTACTGAGTTCTTCAAATTGAACCCAGTCCCTCACCGCCCTCCCCCTCTATTATATGGGAAACCCATAAAGTGGTGATTAGGGGAGAACTCATTGCCCTGGCTCCTTTATTAAGAAAAAATGCTTTCAAGCTATGAATGCTCTTCTCGCCCAAATTACTGCACTTGAACTATCCCATAAACGGACCCAAGCCTTGTCCACTGCAGCTGAACTCTCTGAAGCACGCACTAAATAAAAAAATCTCCTTAATGTAACTTCTGCAAAAATTCTTTTCCGCTCTAAGTTTAAAGCCTACGCACATGGGGACAAAGGCAATAAACTGATGATGGCTCTAGCCAAAAAACAAACAGCTGATTCCTTTATCCCCTCCATAAAAGATACTAACAGCACCCTTTGTGAAACCACTGTGGAGATTGCTAAAGCTTTTTGTAATTTTTACGCAGACCTTTAAAACCTCCCACCCCCTGTCCAATAAACTCCAGAACAGATAACAGAGGCTACTGAAAGGTTTCTTGCTACTCTAAACCTTCCCTCCATCACCCCCTCTCAAGTTTCTCAACTAACAGCCCCAATCACTAACTCAGAATCACTCAAAGTACTATTCACTATTCCCTCAGGGAAGAGCCCCAGCCCTGATGGCGTCTCCATCTACAATTAAAAGACTTTTAAAGATATACTAATACCCCACTTTACCACCTTATGTAACCACCTTCTTAATGGAGGCTCCCTTCCACCACAATTGTTGAAAGGCATGGAAATTAAAACACCGTTGCGACTTCTTCACCTCATCTATTGGGCAAGGAACACCTCTATGCCCTTAGCGCTTTTAAGTACAGACGCGGAAAAGGCCTTCGACAGGGTCAGTTGGCAATTTATGTAGCCGGCCCTGTCAAAATTTGGCTTACCAGACCAATTCATTGATGCCATTTTCACAGTGTATTCGGCTTCTTCTGCCATAGTCAAAGTCAACGGCACTCTATCACCTGCCTTTGCCATTTCTAATGGCACGAGACAAGGGTGTCCTCTCTCCCCAGCTCTTTTTATAATGGTCATGGAAACCTTACTATGTAAAATCCGTCAAAAAACAGATATTAGAGGCCTTAAACTTGGCCCAAAAACCCACCTCACCGCGGCTTTTGCTGATGATCTCCTCATAATGACCTCCAACCCAAAAACCGCCTTCCCAAAATTACTCACCCTTTTTGACAATTTTGGCTTTGTGTCCAATTTCAAAATAAATGATAGCAAATCCCTTGCCCTAAACATTTCCTGCCCCACTTCACTGGTTAATTCCCTAAAATGCTCCACCCTATTTACCTGGGCTTCACGGGCCATACAGTTCCTTGGTATCCAAATTACCGCTAACACTAAAGACCTATTTGCCCTCAACTACTCATCACTGCTCCAATCCACTAGGTCACACTTGCAATCTCTCAAAATTCCTTTCATCTTCTGGATTGGGAGGAAGAACTACCTCAAAAATTACAGATTGCCCAAATGTATCTATCTATTACAGTCGCTACCGATTTGGCTCCCCCTTTCATTCTTTACTGAGGTACGTTGAGTGTTTTCTTTCTTTCTTTGGAAGGGTAGATCATCTAGAATTGCATATTCTAGATTGACGCGAGAGAAGAGGTTTGGTGGTTTTTGGCTCCCCGACATAAATGTACACTATATTGCTTCCCTCCTCTGTAAATGTGTAACACTTCTTTCTCGCCAATCTGTGTGCCCAAGTGGAGCTTCCTCACCAATCGAGAAAAAATTATATTTTGGGGGTTACCTCCTGCTCACCCAATAATTAATTCCTTTCCCCAATCTTTAAGGGTATGCTTGTAGAGTGGTCTAAACTCTACAAAGATCACATGCTTTAATTCCCTAACCCCCAAACTCCATTGCACCTTCTCCAAACATATATGCATCCAAAGATATTAGTTAGTACCCTCAGGTGTCTGGTCCCTTCTTACCGATCTCACGCTACAAGATGTCTCCCTTCCAGACGGACACCTGGACTGGGAGAAAATATATAATCTACCTAAAGTCCTCGCTGCCCCCTTCCTAAATGCCCTGAACTTCTGACGAGATATTTGAAACCTTCAATTGCCTCCTTTTTCTCATAGCTCACCTACCTCAAAAAGAAACTAGATGTTCCTAAAACCCCCCCAAAACCCTTATCTTTAAAGTATAGGGAATTGCTCTCCTCCTCACCTACAGATTTGCGCTTTTTGACATTCTGGGAAAAAGAACTTTCTCTGACTCTCACTGACCCAGAAAAAGCATCTATTTTATCCAATTCACACAAATTCAACATGTACATTAAAATTTAGGAAAATTCCTATAAGCTCCATACGCGGTGATACAAAACTCCAGAATTTTTACATAAACTAAACCCAGAAATTTCAGATGCATGTTGGAGGTGCGGGGTGGCAGCTAGCTTCCTATCCTATATTTGGTGGGAGTGTCAGAAAATACATTCCTTTTGGACCCAGATCGAAACCCTAATTAACCAAGTTTGCTCATCGCATATCACACTCGACCCCAAATTAGTTCTACTTTAACACCATCTAAGAACAACCTCCCGACTATGCTACTCACCTCAGCTCGTCTGTTAATCCCCTACTTATGAAAAAAGGACTCTCCCCCTTCCATAATCCATTGGACCAATAAGAATGGCCAGCTTTATAGATTTGAAGAACTGGCCCATTGGGAATCCAACTCCCTTGCCACATTCCAAAAACTTTGGCCCACCCCTTAATAACTTTCAGAAAATTGAAAGTTTGTAGTAGAGACTAATACTCCTTCCGCCTCCTCCCTTCTTCTACCCCCACACTGTGTTTTGTACTTTTTTATTTTGAATCTTTCATGTATAAGATCATGGACCAAGCCTTATCAGAAATTATGCATGTGTTATATGCATCTTATGTACACCAATATTGGCATATTTTTCGATCTTATGTCTATTATTGAAACTGTTCTCCTACCCAATAAACAAAAATTGGTTAAGAATATACCTATTATAATACTGCTCCAATATACAAGAATATAACTACTATAATACTGCCTGCTATGTACAAGAGTATAACTACTCTAATACTGCCTCCTATTTACAAGAATATAACGACTATAATACTGTCTCCTATGTACAACAATATAACTACTATAATACTGCTCCTATGTAAAAGAATATAACTGCTATAATATTGCCTCCTATGTGCAAGAATTTAACTACTATAATACTTCTCCTATGTACAAGAATATAACTAATATAATACTGCTCCTATGTACAAGAATATAACTACTATAATACTGCTCCTATGTACAAGAATATAACTACTATAATACTGCCTCCTATGTACAAGAATAGTGATGAGCGACAGGGGCAATATTCGAATTCACGATATTTCGCGAATATTTGGCCGAATATTCGCCATATATTCGAAAATTTGCAAATTCGTAATATCCAGACATTATTTTCTTGTTTGCGAAAATTCTCATACAAAATTCGCATAAATTAGCATAAAGATACCTTTTAAATACCAGCTTATGCAAATTTTTGTGCTAATTTATGCAATTTTTTATGCTAATGTATGCAAATTTTGTATGCGAGTTTTCGCAAACAAGAAAATAATGACATTATTTTCTTGCTTGCGAAAATTTGCATATAAAAAATCGCATAAAACGAATATTCACAATTGCGAATATATTTTGCGATATTCTAAATATTCGCGAATTCTCCAAGTGCTGATATTCGTGATTAAAATTCGCAATTCGGAAATTCGTGATCAACACTATACAAGAATATAACTACTATAATACTGCTCCTATGTACAAGAATATAACTACTATAATACTGTTCCTATGTACAACAATATAACTGCTATAATACTACCTCCTATGTACAAGAATATAACTACTATTATACTGCTCCTATGTACAAGAATATAACTACTATAATACTACCTCCTATGTACAAAAATATGACTACTATAGTACTGCTCATATGTACAAGAATATAACTACTATAATATTGTTCCTATGTACAAGAATATAACTACTATAATACTGCTCCTATGTATAAGAATATAACTACTATCATACTGCTCCTATGTACAAGAATATAACTACTATAATACTGCTCCTATGTACAAGAATATAACTACTTTAATACTGCTCCTATGTATAAGAATATAACTACTATAATACTGCTCCTATGTATATTAATATAACTACTATAATACTGCCTCCTATGTACAAGAATATAACTACTATAATACTGCTCCTATGTACAAGAATATAACTACTATAATACTGCACCTATGTACAAGAATTGAACTACTATAATACTGCCCCCTATGTTGAAGAATATAACTACTATAATACTGCCTCCTATGTACGAAAATATAACTACTATAATACTTCTCATATGTACAAGAATATAACTGCTATAATACTGCCTCCTATGCACAAGAATATAACTACTATAATACTGCTTATATGTACAAGAATATAACTACTATAATACTGTTCCTATGTACAATAATATAACTGCTATAATACTACCTCCTATGTACAATAATATAACTACTATAATACTGCTCCTATGTACAAGAATATAACTACTATAATACTGCCCCTATGTACAAGAATATAACTCCTTTAATACTGCTCCTGTGTACAAGAATATAACTACTATAATACTGCTCCTATGTACAAGAATATAACTACTATAATACTGCTCCTATGTACAAGAATATAACTACTATAATACTGCTCCTATGTATAAGAATGTAACTACTATAATACTGCTCCTATGTACAAGAATATAACTACTATAATACTGCTCCTATGTACAAGAATATAACTACTATAATGCTGCTCCTATGTACAAGAATATAGCTACTATAATACTGCTCCTGTGTACAAGAATATAACTACTATAATACTGCTCCTATGTACAAGAATATAGCTACTATAATACTGCTCCTATGTACAAGAATATAGCTACTATAATACTGCTCCTATGTACAAGAATATAACTACTATAATACTGCTTTTTTGTACAAGAATATAAGTAGTACAAAACTCCCCCTGTGTACCAGAATATATATACTATAATAGAGCTTCAATAGACATAATTGTGACTATTTTTTCTATCTCTGACATAAGGAACAAAAAGCTATTGATATATGTAATATTCCAGAGGAGCTTTTTCTGTATAATCATCGTACTCCTATATATCTATTAGTAAACTGTAGGTGGTGCTAGTGAATCAAACATTGGATTGCAGGATGTTTTGAGTGAATGTAAGAAAGTGTGACATTCGTTGTGATAAAAGATTGGAAAGGAAAAATGTAAAATAAAATTTCTAAAAAAAATAGGCCAAGCTCAATCGGAAGCCATTTTTTAGAGACATCTCCAATCCATAATTGTTTCAGTTCGGCCAGTATCACGGATTTATAGCATAAAGACAGAGGTGGTCAGTTCACCCCACCCTGATGAATATGGGAAAACCGAATGTCCACCTTGACCCTCAGTCTCTTCCCATCCCACACAAACCACATAAGCAAGTTTTGCAAGGTTTGGATATAGGAGATTGAGATAAATTCTGGTACATTACTAAAAATATATCGGATCTTTGGTAGAAGTACCATCTTGGCCTCAGCAATCCTCTCCAACCATGAGATGCCAAACAACCTCAAGGAGGATATTTTATTCTTAACCTACTCTAATAATGCGGGATAGTTAGTTTGGAACAGTGTAGATTGTGGATAAGAGAGCACTATTTCCAAATATGGGAAGTCGGTTTTGACCCATTAAAATTAAAATTGTGTTTTCAAATTTCAGAGTACTTTATTGTCTATATTCATCGGTAATATTTGTGACTTATTCACATTAATTTTGTAATAGGAGGCTTCGCTAAAGCGATTAATAATACAAAAGGCTGCAATCAAGGATTGACAGGGATTGGATAAGACCAAAATAGTGTCATCTGCAAATAGACCAATTTTATTAGTAACGTCTCAGGATTTCATCCCAGTGATCTCGGGTGAGCTTTGAATGCTTTCCGCTAGGGGTTCCATGATTAAAGCAAAAATGAGAGGGGACATGGGACACCCTTGTTGGGTTCCATTCATAATGTCAAACCTAGAGGATAGAAAGCCGAAGTATACAGCCACCGTCAAGACATGACTTATTGGATGTCTCAACAGTCAACCAACGGCTTGTATATGGGGGAGTCTCCGAAGTAGATGAGAAAGTCAAGGACTATACCATTTGTGTGTTTCGAGATATATAGATGGGTCAAGAGAGGAGGAAAGCGGACCCAATGTAGAATGGTGTAGGCAGGTGAGGTACCTTACATGGTTGGCACCTATGGAGGTTATCACTTTGTGGATTTCACCACAGTCCAATTTTAGGTCAGTGGTATGCCGGTGAACCAAAAAAGATTGCACTAAGCGCTCAAATACTTCAAACAGGACTGGGCCAGAGCCGTATATGGAGCGTGGGGGTGTCATGTACTGTAATCCCTCCACGATACTATGAGACACCCTCAAATAGAAGGATGGCTTCATCCTGTAATCCCTTCCTGGCACCAAGGCCTTATGATGCTTTACGCTTTGTCACCTTGATAACTGAACAGGTAGCTAAACCTTTATGTTATTAAGGTGGCGCACTAAGCCTTAGGACACACTAAACTATGGGGAGGAGCTGGTTCTCTCCAAGAACTCCCACGAGTTAATCCCTCTACACACACATTTTTAGCAGCAGGGTTACCCTTGACATTGTTAGATCTGCTTGTGACTCTACATTGACGTCCTCAGAGGCAGTCCATATGAGCTAGAAAGTAAGGTGCTAGCTATCTGGCTAAGTACATAAAGTCTAAAGCCCATTTAAAAGTGCAAAAGTTTACAGTGTTGTACCTGTAAAAGAGTACATACAATGGGCTAAATTATTGAACGTTACAAAACCTGTAAAAACGCTAATGCCAAGAGATTGCAAAAATCAAAGACATTTGTCAAATAGCACCAATTTTTGTTGAAAATCCATTTAAGGCAGGTGGGGTTCTCACTTAACCTGAGAAGGAGGTGGGGGGGGGGGAAATAGCGCTCTTGAGCGCAACTTGGAGGTATTTTTGAAGATGGGGGAGTTCTAACAAACCATGTCCATCTGGGTAAGGAGTCAGGACCAAACAGGGCAACAGGAACAAACACGGCCAACAAGTTCTCACCCTTCAGACTCAGTTCACATTGTGGCTCCAGTAGTCCAATGGATGATTTTCTCATAGCACGAGGTCTCTCACAGGAGGGGCTGGAAGTCTTCCTCCTGGGTCCCATAGTTGAGGTGGCAAAAGTCCTTCTTTAAGTGGCGCAACATGTCACTGTAACAGCAGCTGTAACTTCAGCAGAAACTTCATCTGCAATCTCCTGGTGGCATTCTGTGGCGGAACTTGGAAATGCAGGATCACCCTCCTCTCCGGACAGCAATAAAGGATAGACTCTTGGTCTTTCATAGCAAGGAGCTCCGCATTTGGTGGTGGTTCTGGAGTGCATGGAGAAGTATCAGTGGACTTTTCAGTGGTTGGAGAATCTGGTGTGTCATACCAGGTGTGCTGTCTTTTTTTGTGCTGTTGTTTTTTACAGTACAAATTAATTGATGAAGTTATTGCATGAAGTCTCGTGACTCGCGAGATTTCGCAAGGCAATAAGTTCGGCTCATCGGAGCCAATACATTCTAATACTGTACCGAGATCCTGCTCCGTTCAGTATTAGAACTAAGTTTTACGAAAATCGACTTCAGATATTTCAGCCAAAGTCGATTCGCTCATCCCTACTTCTCAGGATCCCGGGAAGAAGGAACTGTATTTTCCCTTTTCCAAGATGGCCAATGCTTCTACTTCCTGTAAGGGGTACAGTTGATTTATTTGTCCTCCTGGGAACTTATACTGAGCGCTTTAGTTCCTTCTGCTGCAAGAATGGTTCCTCTGTGGAGGCGGGCTGTTTGGTTCCCTGCCCTCTGCTGGATGGATGTCTTCCTTCTCAAGAGCTGATGCCCAAATCCAAGATGGCTGATTAACCCCTTTTTTGCCACAGTGCTGCAATTCATGTAGATTTACACTCTCCAGCAGTAAGTAGATGCTATAAAGTGTCTTGTAGGGGCTTTTACAGATAGAGTGGGCCTTCCAGCCACAAACGTAGATCCTGTTTCATGATGCCAAAATTGCAACGGACGGCCTCCCCCCAGGGCCCTCTATATATATCACGTCCCAGGTGTAGGAATGCTGAGTGGTATAGTGCGGCTTAAAATATCTCTCTATGTGTGTCACTGTGCTCCTACCTGGATAATGCTGGACCCCAGGCTTTGGCTCTGAAGAAATAAATAGGGGGAATAATTGAGGGATTTGAAAGAAAGATTGAGCCTAGACCTTGTATGTAGTTGAACAGCAGCTTTACTTGAATAAACATTCATCAGAAACAGTCTTCAAGCTTTGTCTTGGTTCCAGCAGGCTTTAACATGAAACTGGCAGGCAAACTCTACTCTGCTATATCTGTTTCTCTCTCACTCTGCTGTACTGACAGGCTTTAATAGAATCTTTGCTTTCTTTTTGGTTCGTTTTTTCCCATACCATAATCCCACAGAGCAATAAAACATTACAAGCTGTTCAATTTAGTCTGTGAGCAAAATATGTGGAAGTAAGTCGCTCTTTGTTTGGCTATTAGAAGGTCTCAAGATGATCAACTTAAGTCCCATCTCATTTTTTACCCGTGTGCTGGGTTAGGCATAGCAACACTGTAGAAAATGTACCTATAGAAACCCCTACAACCATGATAAATGCAAGGTAGGTGACACTGTTCCTTTAAGACCCTGACCACCCACTGTCTATTAGATTAGTGTGTACAGTTGGAACAGAGTGTCATCTACTGTACCCTTCTCAAGTTCCCGGACAGGTCTCACCACATTCCTATGCATGATCTGGATAATAAGCAGTCCCCCCCTCCCACTATCCTCCTCAAAAGATCATTCATCATCTACTCGGAACAAAATCTTCTACGGGAGGGGATCAGGAGTTTGGATCGTTGTCACTCAGCACATGGCTCTCAACCCAAAGTGACAATGTCCACACAATATCTGGAATGTTTGGCTTATGGGACTCCGCTAACTAAACACAACAACGGTGTAAAAGTAAATGCCATATAATACCGAGGACTCAAAGGTGAGTTTAATAACCGTGTTATCAATACAGTTTTCAGAATTGAGTAAATTCATGAGGGTCGAACATCATTCAGGGTCACAACGTTGAGTTGGCTTAAAAAGATTGTTTTTATTACGATCTGTGATCCTACCAAAGCCCAATAAATAAGTTGTTGCTAATGTAAATCAAAAATATTCACACTATTTTTGCTCTTACATATATAAATGTCCCTATTTTTTAAATTGTCTAAATATTTTAATTCATGTTTCTTTTATGTTTACTCCATATTGATAAGGACTACATTGATCTGTCCGCCTTATTGCAATAGTTGTAAATAATGGGAATAATGATTTAATAAAGTTATATATTTAAAACATAAATTTCATATAATATACAATAAAATATAATAGTTATATCTGAATAATTACAATTATTGATTAATGGATATGAAGCTGCATCTTCACTTATCTATTGAGTTAACAAATATGTTTTCTAAAAATAAATAAATTTTGGGTAAAAATAAATAAAGCTGATCAGTCGCAAATGCTTTTGAGTACTGCTGTATAAAAAGCAAAATATAAGTACTGAATGCAGTTTGTGAATTTAGCTTTTCATTATATTATTGTTTTCAATTATTTTTCATTTTACTGTTATATGCTTGCTTTTTTATATTAAGTGTCAATTCCTTTCAGTATTTTTTATTTCTCTTTTTACCTTTTCTCTTATTTTCTGCAGTCTTGGTTTTAATTGTTTATTACATATTTTCTGATTCAAACTGGTCATGCCACAGAAAATATTCCACAATTTTCACACCAGCACATTGATCTGAAATTTTTTGTAACTGTATGTAATTAAAAACTTAGCCACTGAATAGCCACTGAGCTATTTAATAAAAATGTATCTGTATAGCGCCACCTGCTGTTTGTTCTTTTCCTTATTTCTCCGTCCACCTCATTGAGGTGGTCACACGCAATCAGTTTCAATTTTTAACTGCCACCAGCCATATTTTTTGTTAGAAGCTTTTGCAATTACCGAGAAAGATCCTAGACCCCATGTCAGACCACAAAATAAATGCCAAGACACGACCTGCTCTATAAATGCAGACCCAAATATCGAACCCAGAACAGACCTAAACAATTATTTACCCCAGAAACAATACAGACAAGAGATGAGATCCCCAGAATATATAGTAACTAGTGTTGAGCAGAATATTCCCAAATTTGATTCACCTGTTTCGCCGAATTTTACAAAACAATTTTCTTCATGAAGAATTACTTCACCAGTGTGCACTACTTGCAAAGAGCTGCATTTCTTTGTAAGTAGTAGGTGCAATGGCAGGAAGCTGCAACTGTGCCGCCCCCCATTATTGTACCCCTTAGATGCCCTTCATAGCTGATCACGGCATCTGATAGCAATTTACGACACTTGCCTCATCCATTTGTTTGTAACGGGCCGGTTGCTGCCATCTTGAAAGAAGATCGAAATCATGAGCGGCCCATGACGACATCACGTTGGCTGGCATAGTGATGTCATACGTAAACTGTGCACTGGATTTCGTGTGAGATCTTTAATCAAGATGGCGGTGTTCGGCCTGTCATGAGCAAATGGATGAGATGAGTATGAATTTTTTTTTTGTTTACGCTTTTTCAGGGAAAATCGATTCACTACCACGAAACGCGAAGAAAATCGGCTTTGCAGCGAATCGAATATCCCCTGAAATTTAGATTAAAGTCCACTTTGTGGTCTACGATTCAACACTCAACACTAATAGTAACCAAAATAACTATAAACACAAATAAAAATACCCCAGACCAGACCTTCTAAATACAGATCTCAGAGCAGACCTGCGAAACAAACCTCCTAAATATATACTTCAGTATAAATACAGACCACAGAGCAAATCCCAACATAAGTAGACTGCAAAATAACTAAAGACTTCATAAATGAGATGACCCCAGACCAGACGTTCTACAGACACAATCACAAAATTCATTATGGTATTTGCCATGATTTGTGCCAAAAATCTCACCAGAATTAGCTTGTACCGCCACTCTTTTGCAAAGTGTTACCTTAGTTGGTCGCTTGTCCTGGCCTTGTGTTAAATTATAGTAAAACCAAATTTCAACATTTATGATTTTTTTTATTTTTTTTTACAGAATTTCAAATAAGATTATGAAAATAAAGAAAACATTCACACAAGAACTCTGCTTTAATTTTTCTTGCTTAGACATGATGGAGAAGGGCGTCAACACAGATCTGCTACAGCAAAGAAGGTATCAGTCAAAGAAGGGTTCAGTGGACATCCTGGGAATGCTTTCTGACTATAAAGTATAATGACACCTAATTAGTGTTGAGCGAACAGTTCGAGAATAGTTCGAGATCGTACCGAATTTTGGGGTGTCCGTGACACGGACCCGAACCCGGACATTTTCAAAAAAGTTCGGGTTCGGGTCCGGTGTTCGTCGATTTCTTCCCGCTTTCTGAAGGGCTGCACAGCAGCCAATCAGTTAGCATTTTACTTCTTGCCCTAAGAGCCCATCACAGCCATGCCTACTAATGGCATGGCTGTGATTGGCCAAGTGCAGCATGTGACCCAGCCTCTATTTAAGCTGGAGTCACGTAGCGCCGCACGTCACACTGCTCTGATTAGTGTAGGGAGAGGACGCAGCTTCTATCAGGGCGAGATTAGGCAGGTTAAAGTCAGCAACAGCACCTAATGAACGGATCGATCTACAGCTGAGAATCATTGAACTTCTGCTAGTTACTTGCTCGCTGGTTTTTAGGCTGCACAGAGCGTTTTTCTGTCAATTATTTTCTGGGTTGATCGGCGGCCATTTTGTGACTTGTGGTGCGCCAGAAGAAGCTGCCACCAAGTCCATCAATCCATCAATACTAGTTTTTTTTTTTGCTATATTCTACATCAGGGGCTTGGCTGTGCTAATTGTCACCCCTAGAAACTCAGGAAAGAAATTTCTATATTTTATTAAGGGGTTAAATACAATTGCCCAAATACCAATCCCCTAAATCTGGTGTTCCAGCTTTGGCTAGACAAGTATAATACTGTCTGCTGTCTGGCAAAGGATAGATTATTTTCTGGGGTTAAATTCAATTGCCAAAATAGCAATACCATAAATCAGTGGTTTCAGCTGTGGCTGGCAAAATAGAATAGTGTCCGAGGTAACGCACACACGTACAGACGCACGTACACGATTCTTGAATAGTTGTATTATCGCGATAATAAAACTAACAGTGTAAAGTTGACTGTATTGCTCTAAGTTATATTCGCTGCATTGAATGTAACTTCTATTACAGCACACCAATACTAAAACTGACTAAGAGACAGCTTTAAGTTCTATTCGAACGCGATTGCAACTTTGGAACTTAAAGTGGTGTACGATTTTAAAAGTTGAGTACTAAAAGTTGGAATCGCAATGCGATTCTTATGTATTTAGTGATCGCGACAGATTACAACTTTGAGCTACCGATCACCATGGGAACGCTCCTCCAGTAGAATGTACTGTCGGATGAGAATTAAGTTGAAATCGCAATGCGATTATTATATATCTGCTTAATCGCATTGCCGTTTCAACTTAGCATTGCTAAATAATTCCATCCATATTCGTTAACCTACTGACTCAGTAAGTTAACGAATATGGATGGAATTATTTAGCAATGCTAAGTTGAAATCGCAATGCGATTAAGCAAATATATAAGAATCGCATTGCGATTTCAACTTAATTCTCAGATCCGACAGTACATTCTACTGGAGGAGGCGTTCCCATGGTGATCGTTAGCTCAAAGTTGTAATCGCAATGCGTTTATTGCGGTATATTATCCCTCTGGGTGTCTTGTACAGCCTTTTTAGTGCCCAAAAGTTTGGGTCCCCATTGACTTCTATGGGGTTCGGGATGAAGTTCGGGTTGAGTTCGGATCACGAACCCGGACATTTTCCGGAAGTTCGGCCGAACCTCTCGAACCCGAACATCCAGGTGTTCGCTCATCTCTACACCTAATAGAACATTCTATTCTATACATGAGCCAAAATCTTTTCAGTAGGAACAGAAATATAACACATAACACCAAAATCTTAGCCAGCAATGTGCCAATTGACTCTATTTTTTAAGTTCTGCCCAGAATAGAGCAGATTGTAGAATGGAAGCCATGAAAATCATATAAAAAGAAAAATGTTGATTTCACATTTGTTAACCCTTCTGTTAATGGCATCCTACAAGGATGTCTATGGTGGTGTTATAAAAAAAAATGGTGAGGAAGGCTACAGAGGACACTTTTTGGAACCACCACCAGCAAACTCAAAATCTGCTACCTATCTTCCTTCACCTATCTTAGTAGATCTAAGACTATCCCTAAGTGTTCAGGCCCCTGCAAGACACGTTGGAATTGGCTGCTCATGACCCATGTTACATCTTTGGAGTAAGGCAGCAGAAAACAGGTGCACGTTTAAAGGTACAAGACAGTTAAGATGCCAAGGAGTAGCAGGAGAGAAGTACAAGCCACAGTCAAAGCTAGGAGAGACATTTCAAGCAAAATCAGTAGACAAGGGGTTAATTTAGAGACAAGCCATAGAGTCTAAGCCAGGAGGGCCAGCAGAAGCAAAATAAGTAATATAATAATAATAATAATCTAGAAACAAACCATGGAGCCTAAGCAAAGGGAATCAGTAGAAGGATAATGAGTAGGCAAGAGGAAATCCAGAAAGAAGCTGATCCCAGTACACAGGAAAGTTAAACAGGAATGCAAACATGAACACAAAGCTCTGAACTTGAGTCAGGAATCAAAATCACAAAGACAAACAGCCAATGCCAGACTTAAATCTACTGTCTAGCTCTAGGATTGGACACCAAGCCAGGAACCTGATTGGCTCAGCATCAAGGCTCACAGATAGGTTGACTAATTTGGGCTTGGCTGTTCAGCATGGCAACCCTTCGAGAACAGCCGCGTCCCAGATCGTGGTTAGTTAAGTTCCTGACAGGAAGATTTACAAATCTAAGCATAGAAAAAACGTGGGGAGCACCAATATTATTATGTTTTATTTTATAAGCAAATGGAGTTGTTAGAAGTAGCCACAAAGTGCAAAAAAATGTATTTGCACATGTACATGTATACCAGCCAAAAGGTGGTTAAACAAAGAGAATTGTGTCCACCATGGCTGATGAGGGGTAACAAATAAATTATGCCATGTGTGCCATTTTGATCAATTTTAATGGTTCGTGAGTTTGTCATTGCCTACGTTTTTTTTTTGTTTTTTTTTTAGGATCAAGGAAATGCCCATCCTTCAAGCTGCGAAAGAGAATAATTTGGAGCTTCTGAGAGAGATCTTATCGTCAGACAAATGTGACCCCTTCCAGAGAGGCAAGTCTAGGAGATAAATCTTCCAGTGACTAGAGCACCAGCAAATCATATTCTAGCTTTTATATATCAATAGAAAATAACAGTCCATCTTAAAATACAAAAAGTAACAGGGTATTTGTCCTTTGTCAATCAGCCCACAAATATTTTAAGTATCCATTGTATAGATCTGTAATATGGCACCGATTGTCTGTAATAGGTCCATATTGCACCTGCCTCCCCTTCCAGTCTTTGTAGCTAGCGGGCAGGACAGTACAGACAGGGATTCAGGACTGTATCAACTGTTCAATAACATACAACACCTTAATAATGGTCTATGAAGCAAAAAGATATACTGGGCAGTATAGCATCCAGGCAAGGGGAATCCAATGCAATGAAAGTTATGGTCTACATCCCTTATGGTCTAGGACAGTGAAAGGATACCATCTATATCCCTGGTGGCGTAAGGCAGTTAGGGAGTTAATGTCTGTGTTCCTGGTGGTCTGGGGCAGTAAAATAATGAATGTCTGTGTGACTAGTGATCTAAGGGGGGGGGGGTGCTAATATTAGTAGAGGGGGTAATATTAGTAGATCTAGGTAAGGGAGCTATCTAGTGTTCTAGGGTAGTGAGGGGGTTGATTTTAGTATCAATGGTGGTCTAGGGTTAAGTGTAGTATCCTGGGTGGTGTCGGACAGTGAAAGGATTAATTCCAGGATCCCTTGTGGTTTAGGGCAGTGAAAAAAAAAAATGTAGGTAAAAGGAAAAAGAACCTCAAAGGGGTGCCAATATCATTGTTCCCAGTGGTACTGTGGTGATGAGACCCGCAGAATGCTGATGTATAGCTATTAAACCGCTAGGTTAAGTACTGGTTATATCTTGTATTCAAAAGTTATTATTAAAAATATTTTAAATAAAGAACTAAAAGACAATATTCATATTCTCCATAAAATGAATGGTTTTTCAGGCCACTATTGCAAGTGATATACCAATGATAAGATAACTTACTTCACCCAGGAGGTGCCGGTCTTTTCATTGTTTATCTTTTTCCTCTTTGGGCTTGCTCCTCGGCAGCCTACTCACTGCTCCCAGTAGCTCCTCCTGTTCTTTCTTCTCAATTTGGAACACCTGTCCTCCTTTGGCGCCCCAATAGTTATCCCTAGTCCCCCACAGGACTTGTGTTTAACCCTCTATTTTTTATTCCTACTCCACGGTTTAGGGCAGTGAAAGGGTTAATTCCAATGTTCTTGATGGTGTAGGAAAGTGAGTTGGTTAATATAAAAATCCCTGGGGTCCAGTAGTTACTCACCTATACAGGCTCCGACACTGTCATGGCTGTAACTTCCTGTTTCCTGCTTGCACTGGTCGGAGAAATGAAAGTGGGGAGGGGGTAGAGAGGATGGGGCAGCTGTAATTGTATGGCCACATGTTTCTCCCTATGAGCAGGCAGAGTGATTCAGTAGTGCTGCCCCATCATTGACGGGGTTTTCCCAGCAAGATGGAACTAAGCACTGGCCCCAGGTGACTTACGGACACACTTGAGTGGACCATTGTTCCACTATTTCCATAACTCCTATTGTAGTGAATAGCAGCTATGAAAACAGCGTAGCAGAACAGGCTACACTTCTTCTGTAACCCCTTTAAGGAGGGAGATGACAAGTAATAAGAGGGTGATTGCTATAGCTATCCGATGTTTTCATTTTTTTATTATTAGTTTTTTTTTATTTAGGGTGGAAATTCTATCTAAAGAGTCATAGGCTCACACATTTTTTGTGGCTTTTCTTGGCGTTTTCAATTGAATTTTGTTTTGTCAAAAACTCAGTGGCCAGATGTTACTTTAAAATCTACAACAAATTTTAAAAAATATGCATACAGTGTGTTTTTCTGTGGCATTTCAAGGGTTTATGGTGTTTTTACCAAACACAGCATGCTCTGGGTGTGTTATATTTGCCTCTCATATATTTTACTATAAGATTTGAAAAGTACAATAAAAAAAATGCCTGAAATGCACAGCTCTTTTTTTTGCCCACAAACCTTTAAAAATGCTAAAAAAAACTGTGTGAAAGAGGCCTGAAGGAAATCTCCAATTTGCTGCTGATTCCATCTCTTCTGTGAATTTGTATGGCAAATTAGGAGGTTATAGCACCTTAGGGTGGAGACACACATAGTCCATACAGACGGGCATTTTTATGCTAATTGGTACAGTTTTTAAATTATTTGTAAATGACAGTGCAGTTTTGTAAGGAAAGTGCAGTTTTACCCACAAACCATGTTGCCATTAACAATCAATTTAAAAACCACTGAAATTAGAGATAAAACTGCTGCCGGCACATTTTTTGCACCACTACTTATGTCTCTATTAAAATAAAATATCATAAAAAAAACAATGCACTAGCGGACCACCATGACTTTAACGAATATTTTTTGTCCCCTTTTTTTATCAGGTGCTTTAGGAGAAACAGCCCTGCACATGGCAGCTCTGTATGACAACCTGGAAGTGGCAGAAATTCTCCTAACTGAGGCTCCGTACCTGCTTAACCTTCCGATGACCTCTGAGATCTACCAAGGTCAATGTTGCCGCTGAGCGTATATAATATATGTAAAGCGCAGTCAAACTTTTGTTTTTTTTTATGGTCACTTTCACATGAGTGCAAAACAAAAGCATGACCGTAAAAAAGACCAGTCCAGATTGTCTAATGACCCATGCATCGGCGTGCGCAGCCTATTGCATTAGGGTGTGCACCCGAAAGCATAAGCGTGCTTGCGTGTGTGTGTATAAATATATATACATATATATATTATACATGCGCAAACACAAAACTGAGGGGTATCAGTGTACATTATACCGGGGTAATATAACTTATATTACCCCTGTATAATGTCTGATATCAATCCGTAGTCCTATTACCCCTGTATAATAATGTACCCTGATACCCCTCAGTTATATTATTCTCTATATAATGTACCCAGATACCCCTCAGTTATATTAAGCTCTGTATAATGTACCCTTATACCCCTCATTTATATTAGATGACTGAGGGGTATCAGGATACATTATACAGGGGACAACTGAGGAGGGGTAGCACTGTAGCAGAGACAATACCTCATTTTTTGCAGCTTGATTAGGGTGTGCCCAGGCACACCTGGCACACCCCCTGCGCACACCTATGGACCCATGTTGGGCCAGGATTTGTAGCTGTAAAACTTGCCTATTTTAGAAGCTTGCCTAAGGAATAACACATCAGTGTTAAGGCTGTGTTGAAACATTGTTGCGGTGGTGTGGTTTTTGCCCCAGTTTTCTGAAAATTGCAGCAGGGAATGCAAGTCATTCGAAACACGACCACAATTTGTGAATGCAACCTAGGGACAATATTTATTGAGACTGGAGTTTGAGGCAGCAGGAGATAGGAGTGCTTTGCTCCAAATTTGGCACATTTGGAATTGAGCGGACGTAGATTTACTCCACCCAAAATTGTGTTCTTTCTTAGGTTGGGGCTACAGAATTGCATGCAATGGCAGGTCTCAGAAAAGTGTTCTGACCAAAAACATTGGTGCGACTTTTCTGCAACTTGCTGTCGTGCGACTGTTTAAGAGTTGTGATTTGGCTTTAATAACATAGTCAAAACGCAAAAAAAGGTTACAGTTGCAGCGTCCCACTTATGTGTGTATAAGTGGTCCCCTTAAATTTCTATATTTGTACTTAATATATTGTGTTTTCTAATATCAGGCTGGCATTGTCATTACCTCTATTCGCCCCTAGGTGGTGCTGGCACCACATACTATATAGCTGGGGTTTGCTGTTTCAGAGTAGTTGGAGAGGAAGTAGTGAGTGTGAGAGTTGGAAAGGAAGTAGAAGTGTATGTAGGAGAAAAGCAGGCTCAGTCCCCAATGGAGCTGCCTTTCTTTCGTCTGGGCACTAATCAAGCCTGGCGATGACAGACCAAGTAGTCACCACAGCCCAGCACAAGACAAGTAAGTCTATGTCTGAATATAAAGCAAGTCTAGTGAAGATTAGAGTTGGGTCTAGCCAAGGGACTTCACAAGCACCAGTGACTGGGAGGAACTTAAAGGTACCTGGACACAAATGGATGATTAGTGTGCAGAATTATCCCTTTTCACTAAATGCCTTTTGGGACATAGTGAACCTGAATACTTCAGGAGAGCATCCTACATCAAATAATGTAGCAGAGAGTTTGCCTGCCACAAGGGAGAACGCCCTTATTAAATTGCTCAACATAAAGTAAGGAAACCATTATATTCAGTACCTGAGTGCTAGAAATTGTACTTAGTGCAAAACTATTCAAGCAAGAAGTGTCATTCTGCCTGTTAAAACTAAAATCTTGAGATAACTCCTCAACTAACAATTGCCAGACCTGTTATAGGGAATTCCAGTTAAAGCAACATCTGGATTATTGCTTTTGCTATATTGATAAACTGTAACAACTTTCCTGAGACGATTGATTCAGTAAATGTTCAATTGTTTTCTACTACAACTGACTCCTCATCCTTTCTACTACTCTCAACATTTTTACGTCACGGTGCTGGCATCACGAACACAGGGGCCCAGCCACCAAAGCACTCTAAGCATACGCATTACCATCAAGGGCACTTCAACTTCCATCTGACTGGTGTTCTCTGCAATTAAGAGTGCCCCGGAGGATTTTCTGCTGTCTTCCCCATCACTGCACACCAGCCCAGGGAGGCTCTGCTAACCAAGAGTAAATGAACTACTACCATCGGCCCACCATAGTCTCACATGTTACCCCTGCGGACCTGGTCGCTTCACAGTGAAGTCGTGGTTGCACACGTGACCTGCATTGTGATCTATGATGGCAAAGTAGCATGTGACTTGTGACCTGCATCCAAAACCGTGTTGGATTTTTTGAAGCTGTTAGTTTGCCATCGTGGCATCTCACGCATTGCATCATGACCCTATTGAATACCATTAGATGGTAGGTCACAATGGGACCGTGGTATCTTCATGTCACGTGACAGATGTAGCCCCAGCCTTAATGTCACAAGGTCATCCAAAGATCATTATATCATGCAAGTCTAGTGCTCCACCATCAGATAGAGCGCTTACACATTTATTTCCATAAGGGGTTAACCCAAAGGGCCTGGAGAGCAGCCACTTTCAGTTCCCAATATGAGAGTGCATTGACGTTACACTATATCTGCTTACCAGTTGAGTCAAACTTACCACTAGGTCAAACTTTTATGATCATCACTAGAGATGAGCGAATTTCTCAAAAGTTTGATTCGGCTGGTTCGCCTAATTTTCCCCAAAAATTTGGCTCGATATGAATTTATTCGTGGAGAATTACATTAAAAAACGACTATTTCCAGGCTGCAGAGAGCATTTATATGGGTGTAGAACACTGTGCTTTGCAGTAACATGCATAGGGAGTCTGCTTTGGTAGTGAAATAATACTGTGAGTCAGTATGACATGTAGATGACAGGCGTCGCTATTAGAATCACTGCTTACTCCATTTATTTGGGCAGTCACGAGGCCAAAACTGACCAAATAACTCAAGTGTGAACTCAGCCTTACAGGTAGATGTTAGCGCCAAGAAGAAGCGCACTCCTTTTACACCGTCGTCAGCTGATTACACATAGATGTCTACAGAACCTGTTCTATTAAACGCTCATACAAGTAGATCCCTCCCCATTAACAATGACCACCTAAACAATGTTTTCTTTATTAGTTTAACCAGAGCCCTCTATGGTCCAGACAGCCATGTGGAAATTGAACACAGCACAGCCACGTCACAAGTACCACACGAGCATGTTGTTTTGTTGTGTCCTGCAGTCACAGGGAGCCCACAGGACACAAGGAGCTCACACAGAGGCCTAAGGGGCACAGGGAAAACACAGCTGACAGTGGGAACTCACAGGTCAGTGACCATCAGTACTTGGGGGCAGTGCTGGGCTGCTACTATGAGAGTGTGACCCCAGCAGCCCTGCACCTCCTCCTCTACAGACACTGCTGCATGCTTTTTACTAGATGGATTACCAGGTGCTTTAATAGAAAGGTCCTGGGTGCTCCAGCAGTCCGGCAGCTGAGGTCAGAGCCTGTGGGTTAGATGCAGCAGAAGTCCCAGTCACCAAGTCTGATGTTTGGGCATTGCAGCATAAAGCAAGTGCAGGCAAAGGCTGGGGGGTGGGGCTTTGCTTCCTCCGCCCACATAGAACACCCTGATGCTGGCTTGTCACTGAGCTCTGGGGGACGTATACTTAGATATCTAACAGCAGGGGGACCCTGCATGGCATGCATGGCATTATGGATAATCCCGCCTTCCCAGAGTTCCTTTCTCCATGTCCTCACAGGTGCAGCAGCCATTTTAGGAAAAAATGTGATTCGTTACCACGAATCACGAGGACATTCGGATTTGGTGCAAATCGAATAATTCCTGAAATTCGGATCGAATTCCACTTTGTCAGCTTCGATTCGCTCATCTCTAATCATCACCTGTCTATTTGTGCTACCCCCTGTTACTGTTGTTCTTGCTGATTAAAATGATACCTGTCCTGTAGAAATCGGTGGCAGGGTTCCTGAGAAAATGACTTTTCAGGGTGTCAGGTCATAAGGGGTGGCACCTAGCCCTTCAGTGCACCTTTACTCCTCAGCTTTCACTGATGGTCTCATTTGTATTAGGAATAAAAGTAATTTTTCTGAAGAATGTCGCAACCAGTTATCATAATATAGATATAATTTTAATCAGCAAGATCAACTCTATTATGAAGTATCCCTGGTTTAATATGGTGGATATTGCAGATGGTTGCCCTTTAAATCCATGAACACATATGTCACTGTGGCACAATGTGGAGCTCCTGTCTCCTGTCTCATCTCTTTTTGTCACTACTTTTTCTACAGGGCAGACGGCTCTTCACATCGCGACTGTCAACCAAAACATGAATTTAGTCAATATGCTCATACAAAGAGGAGCTGATGTCTCTTCTCCAAGAGCCACCGGCAGTTTCTTCACTCAAAAACCCAAAGGCCTCTTCTATTTTGGTATAATGTTGCCTTATATGTGTTATTATGTATTGAAGTGTACAGTTACCTTTACTACTTTGTAATTAATACTTATTGTAGCGGTATTTCATCCTTTGTTACTCATCAGTTCCATCCAGAGCAGCATTAAGAATTTTGCCGACTTCTTCATTGCTCTGAGCTCACCTTTCCCAGGTGACCCCTGCAGCTTCAGCATCTACACAGAAGATGCTGGGCTGTGGTGGATTCTGGGAGATGTGATGTTTATACCAATCAGTACACAGTAGTCTGATATTGGAACGTAAATCTTCATCTATGCTGCGATGAGCATGAGCATGCATACCAAGGCAAATAAACAGAAAAAGATCACAGGCAACCTAGTGTCCATTGAAAATCAATGTTGGAAATTTTATGAAGGTCGAACAATTTTTAATGCAATTTAACCCCAGTGAACGATCTTGTGATGCCATTGAAGACGCCAAGCTCTTTACCTTTCTACCTTGCTACAACTTCAGTAACTGCAGTAGCATAGATTTTATAACTCAACATTATATTCTTCTCCTTAGGGGAACATATTTTAAGCTTTGCTGCTTGTGTCGGAAACACAGAAATTGTCAAGTTGCTTGTAGAGAACGGGGCGAATCTCCACGCTCAGGACTGCTGGGGTGAGAGTCAATTAAACTGCACTCCTTTTATCCAGAACCTGTGTTGATGTTCATGCCAACTGACTGGTTCCTTTTTGCAGGAAACACTGCCCTTCATGTTCTGACTCTGCAGCCCAACAAGTCTATGTCCTGCCAGATGTATGACCTCCTTCTCTATCTAGACTCTAAAATAAGAGGCTCTCGTTTGGACCAACTCATTAATAATCAGGGTCTGACTCCGCTCAAGATGGCTGCAGTTGAAGGAAATGTTGTCGTAAGAGATTGCAGTTGGTTTCATTTAGAGTGAAAGGCATTCTGTTCACATCTAATATAGGCCTGTACTCAACAGACTCCATTGACTTGCCATGGGGTTCATCTACTGTAGGTTCCATCATGATGTCCATAGTTTATTTTTTAAAGAATGTTTCCATAGGCATTGCTATTCCTCCAGTGAAATCTGAGGGAATGTGCAACGGAGGATTCAAATGGAACCTTTGGTGGAATGTGAACAGAGCCTAAGTTACTTGGGAAATATGTTTTTAAAATACTGTTTTTTATATTATCCCAAACATGTCTAATCTATAAAAAATATTATATTTCTATATGTACAGTACAAGTCAGATATTCTGGCATGAAATTTTCAGACGTTTCACATCAAACATTTTTAGTTACCCATGGTGCATGTAGCTCACTGCACAGCACTGATGTTGATCCACCATTCACATGAAATTGCTGAAGCTACAGTTTCCCAAGATGCTAACTTATCAATGCCCCACCATTGTTCAGACCCTCACATGGCCTGGAGATTGGGCGAATGAACGTTGTTCCTTGTGGAAATATGGGCAAACCTTAAACCTAAATGTCATTAGAGATGGGTGACTTTTTCAAAAATTCGATTCGCTGGTTCACCTAATTTTTGGGGAAAATTTTATTCGCAGCGAATCGTGTTAAAAAAATGCTATTTCCGGGCTGCAGAGAGCCTTTATAGTGGTGTAGAACACTGTACCTTGCAGTAACACGCATATGGAGTCTGCTGTGTTAGTGAAATAATGCTGTGAGTCAGTATGACATGCAGATGACAGGCGTCGCTCTTAGAATCAATACACACTTCACTTATTTGGGCAGTCACGGGGCCAAAACCGACCAAATAACTCAAGTGTGAACTCAGCCTTACAGGTGAATGTTAGCGTCAAGAAGAAGCGCACTCCTTTTACACCCTCGTCAGCTGATTCCACATAAATGTCTACAGAACCTGTTATATTAAACGCTTATACAAGTAGAGCCCCCCTGACAGAATGGAGAGGGTATCAGCAGTAAGTTTGTGTTGACATCACTGAATATTTTATCCTTCCTCTGATCCGTCAGAACAATAACCCACAAAAACGGATCCTGTCTGTGGAGCATCCACCTTCACTCAGTCAGCATTTGGTTAGTAATCCATCAGTATTGCTAATGCCAAAAAAACAGGAGTGGATCCAAAACAGGATGACACGTGAATGGAATATTTGCATGTCTTCTGTGTTTTGTACCCACTCAGGACCATACAGGCCGTGCAGCTGCTACGCAGACAGGATCAGTTGTGCGTCTCATTTTTCCTTCCTTCTGACAGATTAGAAGAAGGGTCAAATCAATGATAATGTCAGACAGGCCAAAAGGCAAAATAGTGGTGCAGTCATAAAGTGGGAAGGGTGGGAACAGCATGAGAAGTTCACAGAGTGGCCCTACAACATAGTGGTGAGGTGGAAGCAGCATGAGGAGGGCACAGAGGGGCACAATGATAGTGTGGCAGTGGCATCAGCAGTATCAGGAGACCACAGAGTGGCAACTCTGTGGTCTCCTCATGCTGCTGCCACCTCCACACTATGTCCCTTGCCACTCTGTGGTCTCCTGATGCTGCCGCCACCTCCACACTGAGTGCCACAATGACAGTGCGGCCCTAATTGTTTTCTACTTTTACACAACACAAAAGGCTTTTCAACAGATAAGTGCATCGCTGAACGGCGAATATATTTTTATTTTGCCACTAATACACGGCAAACTGGGCTTTAAAATATATCACTGCACCGCAGAACAGCAAATAGGCCCTGATATTTTTTCTACTTTTACACAATACAAAAGGCTTTTTAACAGATAAGTGCATCGCTGAACGGCGAATATATTTTTATTTCACCACTAATACATGGCAAACTGGGCTTTAGAATATATCACTGCACCGCAGAATGGCAAAAGGGCCCTAGTTTTTTTCCAATTTTCCACTACACACAAGTTTACAACATATAACTTCCGCACAAGGGCAAATAAAACGTACTGTAGAAATATTTCCTTGTAATAAACCCTGTTAATGGCTGTATCACACAGCACTTGCACCACATTAAAAAGAACAGTTTGCTGGAATGACAGAGCTGTATAATAGCAATTTGGGTCCACAGTCAGTGCAGCAAGGTGTAATAGGATTGTTCCTATTACCCAGGCTGTAACCTCCCCAACTGAACACTGTTCTACATAAATGCTGTGGAATGATTCCTCCATATCCTTTCTATGCACTTATAACTCATTTTTTCACCACAATCCAGTCTTTCCTAGCACTGTCCCTAGCTCCTGCTGATGTCTCTCCCTACACTAAGTACGCTGGTAAATGGCAGAATCTAAGATGGCTACCACTAAGATGGCTGCCGTGATGGCTGTGACATCACAGTGCTGGCTGTCTGCTGATTGGCTGCATGCATGACATTATGGGTGATCCCTCCTTCCCAGAGTTCCTTTCTCCATGTCCTCACACATGCAGCAGCCATTTTAGGAAAAAATGCGATTTGTTACCACGAAGCGTGAGGAAATTTGGCTTCGATACGAATTGAATTTTTCCTGAAATCCGGATCTAATTACACTTCGTGAACTTCTATTCGCTCATATCTAATTGACATAATTGCATTTTCTATGTGGACATTAGAATCCATCACTTCCATGTGTGAACAACGTATCACATTAAATTTAACCTTTTCAGTCACATACCGTGAACGCTCTACTGGAATGGAGCTAAACAAGTATCAGTCCTTTGTTATATTTCCAATCAGTGCTATGCCCAATCAGTGGATATGCCCATGTAAAAGGACCCTTAGGTAGTGCTGGTCCATTAATCATGTTTTTTGGTGTATGTTACTGGATTTTACTTACTATCGACTTCTATCAGTAGATGTTCCAGCACATCCTCAACAAGGGAGTCCGAACAGTGCAGTCAATGGGTCCAATAACCTACACCCTGTACGATCTGACTGAGATTGACTCCTGGGGAACTGCATGTTCTGTTCTCCATCTTATTGTCACCTCTACTAAGCCTGAGGTATTTGCTCAACACTTTGTATGATTTTTTTAAATGTTTACTCTTTAGGTTAACTTTTTTTTGACAATTGTTTTAGTCAAAAGGGGAACTCTTTTATAGCATTATGGTACCATACATATTAGTCTAATGTCAGTCGATCCACCATCTAATGTGCATTAGACATTTGTCTGACTGTCATTGGGCAGATGTTGGAAGAAAAAAGGATAGGGCATGAGAGATGAGCCACTCATCGTAAATTAATCAGGTTCTACCTGAATTTTTAAAAATTCGAGTTGCATCTAAATCTGAATTTTTTGTGATTTGATTCGGGCTAATTTTGGGAAGAAAGAGAAAAAGAATGAATCGAAATATTTAAGAAAAAATAGAAACAAGAGAGAAAAACCTCAAAGTGTCATACATTGACTTTTGAAGGATTTTCTCAACTATATTAGGCATGTTCAATTCCAGTTCTCAGGAGAGATAAGACATCACCAGAGAAGGAATCGGGATGAAAAGCCATAGGCTGAATGAGTGTTCGACCAACATGGCCATCTTTAGTATAGATTTTGAAAATAATCTGTAATGGAATATATATTAAAAAGATATATAGTTCTAAGGATCACTCCATGCCAGATACTTATTCACTTTATGTTTCTTTTGCCAACTTTTTGCTAGGCACATCGGATTCTGGACATCTCTCCGGTGAAGGAGCTTATTGATGAGAAGTGGCAGCGGTATGGACGGCCATATTTCTGGCTTCTAGCCACAATCTATGTCCTATATATGACTTGTGTTTCTCTGTGCTGTGCTAATCGTCCTCTCAAGCCTCTACAAAACCATTCATTAGATGACCGGGATATTACCATTTTTGAACAAATGAGCCTTCAGGTAAGAAAATTATAGTTTTTTTTCTCTCTTTTTTTACCCAGACTAGAATTTTTAGCATTTTATAATATGAAACCATACACAAGGGAAGAAAACCTAACAGGGAACACCAGAACTTGATATAGGTGGGGCAACTAACTAGGATGGGTGGGCATAATCAAATTTTTTATTTTATAGACTATCATTGACACTTTTTTAGTTTGTTGAATTGTTTGTCTTTCTTTCTTTTATCTTCAGGAATCTTACAACACACCAATTGATCAGCTAAGATTAGTCGGTGAAATGATCTCAGTCATTGGGGCGCTGGTGATGTTACTCCTAGAGGTAATTTATTACATGTGGGCAGAATATTTTTTTATAGTCCTAATGCTACACACCATAAATGTCTCAGTTTTAAGCCCAATATCTGTGCTGATTCAATTCTTACTATTTATTTATCTTGATCAGAGGTCCATATCCTCTGCATAGACAGAGTTATGTGACACAATTCTGTCTGCCTGCAGTCACCACTAGAGGGAGCTCAGGAGCTTACTGCAGACTTATTATGAAGAACATTGATCTAAATCATACATGGTTATAATAGATGATTGGACCTTTTTAGAAATTATGATTTCTCTGGCCCTAGATCCCTATGTTACTGAAACCACGACGTATCTCCTTACTCCAGGACAAAGTTTCAGGGGGACTATTTCATTTAATTCTGTAAGTATTTTTATTTTGTCATCCTCCATACTATTACTGTCAGGTATCTGACAGACCAGATATTTCTAATAGCCTGACTTTTTGGCACAAAATTGAAAAATAATATAAATTTTTACAAGACCAGAAACAGAACCTGTTATGGTTAAACATGAATGGATTTATCATCCATGTATATATCTTTAATCCCTTAAAGGGAGTCTTTCACCCCGAAAACCCATTTTTCAACCCTCACATCTTTCTCTGCAAAATTGCCCCCACATTAAAAAGCTTCTTACTCTATTGCTGTACCTCCTACCGACCTCAGAAAATCACTTTAATTGCAGATGTCAATCACAGTTGAAGTTATGAAGATGAGCGTGCGGCCTGGGCACCATTCGTTATGACGCCGCCACTGGGCACCTTCAACTGTCATTCACATCTGCAATTAAAGTGATTTTCTGAAGATCGGTAAGAGGTACAGCAATAGGGTAAGAAGCTTTTTAATCTGGGGGCAATTTTGCAGAGAAAGCTGTGAGTGTTGAAAAATGGGTTTTCGGGGTGAAAGACTCCCTTTAAGGCAGTGTTTCTCAACTCCAGTCCTCAGGGCCCACCTACAGGTCATGATTTGAGAATATCCCACAGAATGAGTACCTGAGGTGAGTCCTGATGCACTGACACTAATTATATCACCTGCTAAATACTAAGGAAATCCTGAAAACATGACCCGCAGGTGGGCCCTGAGGACTGGAATTGAGGAACACTGCTTTAAGGACACAGCCCATTTTGACCTTCAGGACGAAGCTCCAATTTATGTCACTTTATGGGCCAGATTTACTAATAGTTTTGCACTTTATACTGTCTAAGAATATGAATCACAATCTTAATAGTAGGTAAATTTATTATACTAATGCATGGACCTTTATACATTTGGAGCATCATAAGTTACATGAGTTTACGCTTTCCCACACCATACTGTAAATCTACGAAATTGGCTGGCGCCATTGCTATGCCATTAATAAGCAGCATAGTAGGGGGAATGTACTACTTGCCATGCCACTTATGTCAATCAAGCCAGAGACTTCTCAAACAATCTTTAGATGGCTGTTTTTGCTCTTCATCCCTACTTATACTGGATAGATGAGATGCCTTAGAAGCAGCTCATAGGGAGGTTGATAGATCATATTGAAGAAACCCAGTGGGTGTATGAAGTCTTATTTCCTGGCAATGGTCCAAAAAATGGTCTGCCAAAATGGTCTGCCAAACCAGACACTTCTCCAAAAAGATAAGCAACCCACCTGTAGACAACTGTTTATGGTTCTTGCCCTTTATCAGTACAAAGCAAAGTACCATTGGCTGGATGATGTCTACATACCCCTGCTGGCTCTCTTCATTGAGAAGACGTCAACCCCCTGAGCTGTATCTAAGGAATCTCATCCAGCCCACCAGAAGTCTGTGTTGAAGAGGTGTAATACCTTATGCCTGGGGGTACTACACATTCTTCATTGTTGCATTATTATCCATTTTACTGGATGTTCCTGGCCAGCAAGGAAGGTTGGCAATGGTTGCACTAACCACCCTGTTCCTCCCCTCTCAGCAGAAGTAGAGTTGTCCTGCTTCCTGTCACGAGATGGAGTTCCTATGTAGCTAGAGAGATGAGAGGACAGTAGACAGCAAAGCTCCTGCTCCTTTTACAGACTCCACAGAAATAACTACTTCAATTTGTCCTCAAGTAAAGTCTTGAGAGTCCAGGCTGCAGTGTGAACTGTCACACCTGCATCTACAGACACTACTGTGACGTGATGGAATACAGCCAAGCCACCCATCGCCAAATAACCACTAGGCCAGTATTACCTAAGTTCTGAATTACCACCAACCAGCCTGCCGACATATCCTTGCTGGTGCCATTGAAGACTTGCTTAAAGACTGCTGCTTTTGTATGTATTTTCAGTTCTATAATGCACTTAACAAAAGGACTTTTAAGTTTAACTCACTCCTCAGTGCTATATTTCCACTGCACTGATCCCCAGGGAGCAACGGCCTGAGGGAGATTACCATGACACAACACTTCATCAGGGCCACTACCACTCCTATCCTCTACACCGGCTCCTCAAGGGGTAGCTACAGAGGAACAAGAGCCTGAAACAGCTGTCTACAGATGGGTCACTCTTCCTTTTTGAAGAATCTCTGATTTGACTGGCATGAGCTAATTTGCCTAATTTTTTCTCCCAAGATTGCATATACCTGCTGGAGCTGTTCAGTGAGAACTGGCACCTCCTGAGCTTCATAAAGGCATAAAACTTTTTTGTCTTAAAACTTAGCACTATGATAGTTTGCTACCATTGTAAATAGTATTGAGTTAATCGAAGTTCACGAAGTGGACCTCGATCTGAATATCAGGAAAAATTCGGTTACACGTGAAGCCGAATTAAAAAAATAAATAATTCATACTCACCTAATCCTTTTGCACATGAAGAGTGCACCGCGGCAATCTTGATTGAAGATCCCATGTGAAATCTCGTGCACAGTCATGTATAACGTCACCAAGCTGGTCAGCGTGATGACTTAATTACACACCGCAAGAGATTTCGTGCTGGATCTTCAATTAAGACGGCGGTGGCGGACTCTTCGCGATCAAACAGATAAGGTGAGTATTTTAATATATATATTTTTTTAACAGATTGACTCCTGACAGCCCTCAATGGTCATCTCAGATGCTGCAATCAGCGATAAACGTGGCATCTGAGGGGTTCAATGACAGGGGGCGGTGCAATCGCCGTTCCCCATCACTGCTACTCGCACTACTCACAAAAAAATGTGCTTCATGACAAAGTAATTCGTCAGGAAGCCAATTTCTTTGTGAAACTTGGTAAAGCAGCCAAATTGAATATTTTAGAACTTCGCTCATCTCTAATTGTAAGCATATACTCCTGAGCGGCTCTGTCAGTGGAAGCCGAAGAGATAGAGCAGGTTGACAGGGAAGACTCACTGAGCCCTATACCTGCAGCTCCAAAAGCTAGCATTTCTGAGAAAGCAGGTGTTAAAATGTAAAGAATGAACACAAATATCCGTTGAGCACAAGGCAGATTAAACCTGTCTAATACCCATATACTGTACATTTCTAAGAATAACTATTTTCTTACAATTTTCATTCTGTTCCTCTATTCTTTTCTTTTTTGTTACTGCAGAGTCTTCTTCTGCTGCTCAGTACTTCTTACGCTGGCCCTAAGACTCACAAACTCTGATGGAGAAGTCATCCCAATGTCCCTGGCTTTGGCATTTGGCTGGTGCTATGCTATCTATTTTGCTCGTGGATTTCAGATGCTTGGACCTTTCACTGTCATGATCCAGAAGGTTAGCAGTTGGGATATAGAAAGTGGATTTTTGTTAAAAAACTGAAATGGCAAGAATCAGTCATTTGGGACAATCAAAACTAAGCAATTTCATTTAGTTCTGGAAATTATCTAACTCATTCAGATCCATATTTCCGCTCATAGGGGCAGAGTTTTTTTTATTCCAGTCCTAATCCCTTTAAGGTTATTGGCTGGAGGTTCTGGGTGACTGACAACCAGGAGTCAAAGAGCTCAGAGCAGTTGCCAATTGTTGCAGTTATGTCTCAGGCAGATATATAAATGATTACAGGTGCGGTCTGAATAGACATTGGTTCATGCCACAAAAGGGCATAAAATTGCTTCCACCACTACCATATAAAAATACTCTCAGGGGCCACTTTTGGGTAGTGTACCTCTTGGTGAGAGATCTTTGACTACTCGACATGCCTCTACAATGCACTTGAACACAACTTGGCTAACAGGCTTTGATAGTGGGCACATCATTGAACTGAGAGAAGAAGGATGGTTATTTCATTGAATTGCCCGCCATCTAGGCTGTTCATACCTCTCTGTTTGGAGCTAATGGGAGCAGTGGTTACATGAGGGCATGCACACAAAGTGATCAGGCACCGTATGGCCCAGACAGACCATTAGTAGAGAGGATCGCTTGATCCACTGACAAGCACCAGCAGCTCCAACAGCTTTGTTGTCCACCATCCAGACACAGGTGGCACCTTCATTACGCATACCTGTCTCTGTCCGGACCATTTCCAGGCATTTTAAGGACATACAGTTCCAAATACAAAAATACCAATACCAATTTTATTGATACAGATAAGAATTAATATGCAAAAATGGCCATCACAATAATTAAAACCAACAGAAAGTGATTGGTAGCATTACAATCCCAATGGAAATCAAGAACCATTAATCCAGTAAATAAGCTTCAATATATATCTCCAACTCTCAAGGGCTCATGAACATGCGCATCGGTGTAACTTGGGGTTTTGTAGCTACCCGCTCCTCCTTGTCTCCCTATTATGGATATGCATATTTTTTTATAACTCTGGCGTTTTTCATGCACTTTACTATCCTGACCGTTTGGTCTGTTGCAGTTTAGGATTTATGATGAATTCATATTTTTTTGTTAGGCTTCTATATTCATATTTATTATGATATGTATGAGAATCTTATACTACAGACCTTAAGAGTTGGAGATATTGAACCTTATTTACTGGATTAATGGGTTACATAGTTACCAAAAAGACATACTGTAAGTCCATCAAGTTCAACCAAGGGATAGGTAGGGACGTGAATACCAGAAGGATATGAATTCCATTGGGATTGTAATACTACCATGCACTTTCTGTTGGTTTTAATGGTTTTATCTATTGTGATGGCCATTTTAGCACATTATATATATTTTATTGGTATTTTTTGTATTACGTGGAACTGTATGTCATTTGTAGGGGCTATGGATTTCTTTGGACATAAGGTTCAGAGTTGGTGATATGGAGGTATATTTTTGGTCGATTCTCACTTAGCAGAAGGAAATTTGATGTCACGGTACACATTACATGTCCTACCGCCGTCACCTATGTTTGCAGTGGTGTCGTGAAGAAACCTGGACTGATACGGATGGGAACTATATCATCTTTAGCAATGAATCCAGGTCATGTTTGGGATCCCACAATGTTGGAGTTCAAGTATGGAGGCCATTGCTGAGGAGCGACACGCTGCCTGGACTGCTGTGATGATTTGGGAGCCATCAGTTGGTCACCCCCAGGAGTGATACGAGGGACACTAACAGCTCAGCCATATGTGCAGGACATCCTGCCGCCATATGTGTTCCTCTCATGACACTGGCACCTTTCATCAGGATAATGTTCAACTGCACACAAGAAAGGTTTCCCAGGAATGTCTGATCCAGATTACTTGGCTGCCCGGGCACCAGATTTATCACCACTACAGCATTTATGGAACCAGCTGGGGCGCCTATGAGCGTGCAGGATCTACAGGCCCAGCTGCAACATCTGTGAGCAAATGAACCACAGAATACCATACAGAACCTGTATGCCTACATGCCCAACCATATCTTATCTTGTATTCAGGCTAGAAGCTGTGAATCGTCTTATATCTGGGCTAGAGGCTGTATCTCATCTAATATCCAGGCTAGAGGCTGTATCTCACCTTCTATCTGGTCTAGAGGCTGTATCCTATCTTGTAATCCAAGCTAGAGATGGCCCAACAGGGTCCTAATACAGGCTAGAAGCTGTATCTAATCTTGTATCTGGGCTAGAGGCCGTATCTCATCTGCTATCTGGTCTAGGCGCCGTATCTCATCTTGTATCGAGGCTATGCGACGTCCGGCCCCAGCCAGTGCTATGACCAACAGGTATATAAACAGTTTGTCGTGACGCTAGCTGCAGTAAAGCAGCAGGAGCGGAAGGTTCCCTTTTAAGATGTGTTGTTGGTGGGACACCCAGTGTAGGATTGCCAGAGTGGTGTAGTGCGGCCCACAATGTCTCTGGAGATGTTGGGTGCACGTGTCACAATGCTCCTACCTGGAATATCTATGAAATCGCAGACGTGGCCATCCGAAGCAGAGCAAGGGGTAGTTGAACTTGGATGATAAAGGAATGAATTGAGTCCAGACTTGGTTATAAAGTTCAAACTGAGATTTACTTGAATAAACTTGTCTTCAAAACAATTTCTTGTACTTTCCTGATTCCCAGCAGGCATTGGCAAACTTTGGCAGGCTGGCAAATACTCTCGGCTCTGCTACATCTGTTGCTATCTCTCTCTGCTGTACTTTAGGCTTGCAAGGTTAAACAGAAATCCTGTCTCTTACTTTCTGCTGTATGAATAAGCTGGCTAAAGTCCTCAGCTTTCTGTTTGCTTAACTTATCTTTGTAAAGTCCCTGGTGTACTCTAAGGAATCTTTTCCTGACTTTAGGCTATGCTCACCTGGCAGGGGCGAGTCTCTCACCAAACAACCTCCCTCATACAGGGGATGACTCACACTCTATCTAACTTCCTGCCCTCACTGAGGAGGCATAGAGACTGGAATCTAGCTCCACTATCTGCTAGTGTAGCACTGCCAAGATATGTTGTCACCAGTTGGTAAACCAAGCATATTACATGAACATAATCAGATAGTATAACAGGAGATGCACAATGTGGAGGACCTAGAATAAATGCATTAAAATGACCTTATTAGCGCATATACAGACAGAAGCAGGGAGTAGGCGTGGTAATGCTACTCGGGGGCATTACATTCTCCGTTACTTAAAGGCAACCCGTCCTCGGCTTTTGCTTAGGTGGAAGAAATATGAATATATATATATATATATATATATATAGGTGCATATGCTGCAAGGGTATTAAAAAAATGAATTGAGGGACTACTGCTGACAATAGCTACCAAAAGGTTCCTCTGCCCGTAATAGTAGGGTGTCTAGCAACGGTTTCCCTCTTAGGTATAACCAGAGAACCAAAAGATGTGCAAAAAGCACTTATTACTGGCTTTCTTTGATCATACTGGATCCTAGTACCAAAGAAAGCATGGGGTGTCTTTACTCTGTTATCCTGCCACTATGTAATGAAAACGCCCGCAAATAGAAGGGTGGCTTTAGCCGGTATTCCCTTCCAGCACCAAGGTCTTAATTATGCTTTATGCTTCGTCACTTTCATATATGCTACTGGTAGCTACAAAATTTCCTTAAGGCGGTGCCCAAGGCCCTAGGACGCAAATTAGAAAGGATGAGATACCGGTTTTCTCCCAACATTCCCTTGAGTGTGAGTTTATCCCTCTAAACACATATATTAGCAGGGGGCTACCCTTGAAAGATGTTTTAACTGCTTGTGACTTTACCACTTGGTCCTCCCTGTGTAGCAACAATACATAGCAATACAATACCTAGGCTTTTTGCTAACAGAAGGAAAATGACAGGACCATTCGTATTTTTCAGTCTTTAGAGGCAGTCCATGTGAGCAAAGAAACAAAGATGCTAATTATCTAGCTAACAGCATAAAGTCCAAAGTCCATACAAAAGTGCATAAAAACATACTGTGGTACCTTTAAAGAAATACACACAAGAGGCATAAAATCCTTGAACATTGCTGAACCTATAGAAAACGGTTAGTGCAAAAATACGAAAGTAGGAATCACAAAGAGCTCAGGTATAAATTTGACTCTATTCTTTGGGTGCTTGGCTTGTAACGTTGCAAATTGGGAACATAAAATGTACAAAGTTATTTGTAATCCAATTGGTTATCCATATGGGGGAGAAAAAAAAAAGAATTTTGCGCATAATCGAATGCAACTTGGAGGTAGTTATGAGATGGAGTTCATCAAATCCAGGCACAAAAAGGAGTGGATAAAAATAAAATATAACCACAAATATTCTGAATGTGCGTCCATGGCTCGACTCCTATTGTCTCTGTAACTAAACGGTTGTTTCAAAGGATTCCCGATAACAGGCAGGTGGCTTACCCTTTTTGGACCACTGGGATCTCCGCAAGGGCAGTTCAGAGTCTCTGGGGGTAGAGGCAGTGTCCAGGACTCGCTATAGACTTACTAATCCCAGGAACTGGCATCAAAACTCGATTTTGAGGCTGGAGAAACCACTGAAGGGGGTCAAGCATGGAAGGTAACTCTGCTGGAGTCTCACTTTCTAAAGACACTGGCAGTTCGGGCGACCTATCCACTTCTCTTGGTTGCTCAGGAAGAGGTTCCTGCAGGCATTTTTTTAGCCTATTGTGGTGTACTCGCTGAGTACCTTTATCTTCTCTCGGGACTTCGTAGACTTCCGATGAGGGGACAGCCATGACTGTATGGTTCGCATTTCCAGCGACTACCCAGCTTGCTCACTGGGTGATTGTTTCTGAGCCAGACCTTGTCTCCTGGTTATAAGGGCTGAGCATGTGCATGTTGATCAACGTCCTGTTTTTGTTGGGCCTTCTCTATTTTAGAGTCTGCTATTTCTCTGGCATCCTCTAAGCGCTTTTGATGCTCTTTGACCCACTCAGATTGGGGAAGGAGTGGTTCAGAGTCCAGCACAGGGATATCAAGGGAAAAGTCTGCAGGTAAATGGCCCTTCCAAAACATCAGGTAGTATGGGGTGTACCCGGTGGAGCAGTGAGTTGTATTATTGTACAGGTACAATAATTCAGGTAGAAGCAAAGGCCACTCGGCTCTCTTGTGAGGCGGTATGGACTTGAGCATATTGATCAGGGTTTGGTTCATCTTCTCGCACAGGCCATTCCCTTGTGGGTGATATGCAGTGGTCCTCAGTTTTTGCAGTTGTACAAAGTTCATAGAACAACTGAGATTTGAATGCGGAATCCTTGGTCAGTGACTATCTTGTCAGGACACCCGTATGGTAGAATAAAACTTTTCCACAAAGCAGCTGCTGTAGTTTTGGCTGTTAAGTCCTTCACGGGTAAAGCCTCAAAGAACTTGGTGTAGTGGTCTATGATCGTCATAGCATAGGTGTATCCAAATCTGCTGGGTTCAAGTTTTATGTGGTCGATAGCCAAGATCTCCAGAGGACTCTTACTGACTATTGGACGAAGGGGGACTTGCTGATCATGTCTTTCTCTTCTGGCCAGAGCACAGATGGGGCACTCCCGGCACCAGGTTTCGATATCATTTTTCATGCCAGTCCTGTAGAAATGCCACCTAATGGTGGCTTCCGTTTTTTGGGTTCCAAAGTAACCAGACCTGTTATGGTACATATCCATGACCATCTCGGCATCTCTTCGGGACACCACTATCTGTTGGAGGCACTCATAGGTAACTGGATCAAGTGTTCTCCTGAGGAGTAGATCTTGCTGTATGAAGAGCATTCTCCATTGTCGCCAGAGGTGAAGTAGTTCTGAGTCAGCTCTCCGCTGCCGGATTCTTTCCGGTACAGGCCCACTGGAAAAGTAATCCAACAGTTCCCCGATAACTCTACTCTCTGCTTATATTTGGAGCTAGAGCTCTTTCTCAACTGCAGGCGAGGGACCACTGGTCCTTGGAGCACTAGAGGCTTTGGAGGCCTGGTGCTCAGTGCGTAGAGATTCCTGCCATGCAAATCGGGAGTAGAACATTGGCATTTCCACAACTTCCCACTGATCATCCTTGGAAATTAGTTCCTTCTGAGCAGGTAGCCTGGATAAGGCGTCAGCGTTGTCATTAGCTTTGCCTGTCTGGTAATTAATGGTAAAATCAAAGTTTGCCAGTCTAGAGGCCCATCTTTGCTCTAGAGCTCCCAGACGTGTAGTGTTTAAGTGAGCCAGTAGATTTTTATCGGTGTACACGGTGAAAGGTGTGGCCGCTAGATATTCCAGGAATTTCAGTTTGAAGGAGCTATAATTGTGGTCATTTCGCTCTGGTTCTATTAAAGATCTACTGGCATTGGCGATGACTCTTTCCGTTTAGGCTTGAGTCTGAGATAATACAGACGGCTCCTAAACATTTCTTACTTGCGTCTGTATTAAGACAGAATGATAGGCTATAGTCAGGGTAGCCCAAGACTGGTGGCTCTGTGAGTTTTTCTTTAAGCAGTTGAAAAGCGGTCTCTTGCTCTTTATTCCATTCTACTGGTATTTTAGCATTCTGACTGCCTTTGGGATGACCCTTCAAAAGCTCCTGGATAGGCTCCGCAATTTGAGCAAACTGTGGGATAAATCTTCAGTAGTAACTTGCAAATACCAGGAGGCTCTTGACCTCTTTGACGGTTTTAGGAGCGGGCCAGTTTTGTACTGCCGCTATCTTATTAGGGTCTTATCAGGGTCCTATCTCTTACTTTCTGCTGTATGAAAAAGCTGGCTAAAGTCCTCAGCTTTCTCTTTGCTTGTAACTTACCTCTGTAAGGTTGCTGGTGTACTCTAAGGAATCTTTTCCTGGCTTTAGGCGATGCTCACCCGACAGGGGTGAGTCTCTCACCAAACAACCTCCCTCATGCAGGGGATGACTCACACTCTATCTAACTTCATGCCCTCACTGGGGAGGCATAGAGACTGGAATCTAGTTCCACTCTCTGCTAGTGTAGCACTGCAAGCACTGCAAGCAACCTGCTGGTAAACCAAGCATATTACGTGAACATAATCAGATAGTATAACAGGAGATGCACAATGTGGAGGACCTGAAATAAATGCATTAAAATGACATTGTTAGTGCATATACAGACAGAAGCAGGGAGTTGGCGTGGTAATGCCAATCGGGGCGTTACAGCTAGAGGTTGTATCTCATCCTGTATCCAGGCTAGAGATGGCCCAACAGAGTCCTATAATTGTAGAGTTTTCACCAATAAACTTCTCCTTTTCTCTAATATTGTAATCACTTACTTATCATCATTGCATTCCACCAACTCCTTCTTAGTGCAGGATTTCTTTTATGTCAACTAGTATGTTTCTCGGTGTAGACTTTAGGCAATTAAGATCCTAAATTAATGTATTTCATGTGTTTTTCTGTCATTGTAGATTATATTTGGAGATCTCCTGAGGTTTATCTGGCTTATGATGGTTGTCATTGTAGGATTTGGCACAGGTAGGAACACGAAGAGTTTCTTCCATCCTTCATTTCTAGATTCATGAATTGTACCATCTTTTACAAGTATTCTATATTTCAGTTTTATACTGTAGATGCCATGTTCCCTCTGAAGGTGGTTTATGGTAACATTTTATCAAGAATTATTTGGTCTACCATAATCAAACCCATTTTAATCGACTCCTGAGGATAACCAGGACAGGGACTACTCAACAATAATAAATTATTTGTAAGGACACCATTCTAGGCCTTGATACATTTAAGAACATGAAGGCCTAGGATGGTTGTAGGTGGATGGTTACCACAATGATACAATGATTCCAAATATTCATTCCCCATACTAATCTTGATAACTTTCTGTCTTGTTTCTTGTTGCAGCTTTCTATATAATATTCCAGACCGAAGACCCGAACCAGATGGGAATTTTTTACAGTTATGCTATGTCTCTTTTAAGCACCTATCAGCTTTTCGTCAATGTCATCAACTCCCCGGCCAACTACAGTGTCGACCTCCCACTTATGTTTAGCATTGTCTATTTCTTCTTCTCTCTAATTTCTAACCTCTTAATGATGAATATATTAATAGCTACATTGGCAGACAGGCACTGGAGGGTGGCACAGGAGAGAGACGAACTCTGGAGGACTCAGGTCAGTGGAAATTATGGATGTCTTTGCATGGTGATTGATCAAGGCTGCCCAAATTCAAAATAACCAGTGGAACTAATCGGCTTTACCTCCCATTCATTTATAAGACATCAACTGTGCTTTTTTTTTAATCATGGCAGCTGGCAGCAACCACAGTTATGCTAGAAAGTAAGCTACCTCAGTGCTTCTGGCCTCGCCTTGGCATATGTGGATCTGAATATGGACTTGGAAATCGGTGGTATTTATGGTGAGTCAATTTTGAATGTACTACAAGGCACGAAAGGACATTCCAGTACACAAAATGCATGAGCCCTGAAACAGTCACTGACATTGTGCACTCAGAGCTGACAGCATCAAACCACAAAGGCAGACATGTCAGTCTGACAGATCCTTTATACTACACCACACAGGAGAGCCGACAGATCCTCTATACTACACCACACAGGAGAGCCGACAGATCCTCTATACTACACCACACAGGAGAGCTGACAGATCCTCTATACTACACCACACAGGAGAGCCGACAGATCCTCTATACTACACAACACAGGAGAGCTGACAGATCCTCAATACAACACAGCACGGGAGCTGACAGATCCAGTATACTACACCACACAGGAGAGATGACAGATCATCTATACTACACCCCACAGGAGAGCCGACAGATCCTCTATACCAGTGTTTCCCAAGCAGCGTGCCTCCAGCTGTTGCAAAACTACAACTCCCAGCATGCCTGCACAGCCAAAGGCTGTCCAGGCATGCTGGGAGTTGTAGTTTTTTAACAGCTGGAGGCACGCTGCTTGGGAAACACTGCTCTATACTATACCACACAGGAGTGCCAACAGATCCTCTATACTACACCACACAGGAGAGCTGACAGATCCTCTATACTACACCACACAGGAGAGACAACAGATCCTCTATACTACACCGCACAGGAGAGCTGACAGATCCTCTATACTACACCACACAGGAGAGCTGACAGATCCTCTATACTACACCACACAGGAGAGCTGACAGATCCTCTATACTACACCACACAGGAGAGACAACAGATCCTCTATACTACACCGCACAGGAGAGCTGACAGATCCTCTATACTACACCACACAGGAGAGCTGACAGATCCTCTATACTACACCACACAGCAGAGCTGACAGATCCTCTATACTACACCACACAGGAGAGCCAACAGATCCTCTATGCTACACCACACAGGAGAGCCGACAGATCCTCCACACTACACCACACAGGAGAGCCGACAGATCCTCTATACTACACCACACAGGAGAGCCGACAGATCCTCTATGCTACACCTCACAGGAGAGCTGACAGATCCTCTATACTACACCACACAGGAGAGCCGACAGATCCTCTATGCTACACCTCACAGGAGAGCTGACAGATCCTCTATACTACACCTCACAGGAGAGCTAACAGATCCTCTATACTACACCACACAGGAGAGCTGACAGATCCTCTATACTACACCACACAGGAGAGCCGACAGATCCTCTATACTACAACACACAGAAGAGCCGACAGATCCTCTATACTACACCACACAGGAGAGCTGAAAGATCCTCTATACTACACCACAAAGGAGATCCGACAGACTCTCTATACTACACCACACAGGAGAGCCGACAGATCCTCTATACTACACCACACAGGAGAGCCGACGGATCCTCTATACTACACCACACAGGAGAGCTGACAGATCCACTATACTACATCAAACAGGAGAGCTGACAGATCCTCTATACTACACCACACAGGAGAGCTGACAGATCCTCTATACTACATCACACAGGAGAGCTGAAAGATCCTCTATACTACACCACAAAGGAGATCCGACAGACTCTCTATACTACACCACACAGGAGAGCCGACGGATCCTCTATACTACACCACACAGGAGAGCTGACAGATCCTCTATACTACACCACACAGGAGAGCTGACAGATCCACTATACTACATCAAACAGGAGAGCTGACAGATCCTCTATACTACACCACACAGGAGAGCTGACAGATCCTCTATACTACACCACACAGGAGAGCCGACAGATCCTCTATACTACACCACACAGGAGAGCCGACAGATCCTCTATGCTACACCTCACAGGAGAGCTAACAGATCCGCTATACTACACCACACAGGAGAGCTGACAGATCCTCTATACTACACCACACAGAAGAGCCGACAGATCCTGTATACTACATCACACAGGGGAGCTGACAGATCCTCTATACTACACCACACAGGAGAGCTGACAGATCCTCTATACTACACCACACAGGAGAGCTGACAGATCCTCTATACTACACCACAAAGGAGATCCGACAGACTCTCTATACTACACCACACAGGAGAGCCGACAGATCCTCTATACTACACCACGCAGGAGAGCTGACGGATCCTCTATACTACACCACACAGGAGAGCTGACAGATCCACTATACTACATCACACAGGAGAGCTGACAGATCCTCTATACTACATCACACAGGAGAGCTGACAGATCCTCTATACTACACCACACAGGAGAGCTGACAGATCCTCTATACTACACCACAAAGGGGAGCCGACAGATCCTCTATACTGCACCACACAGGAGAGCCGACAGATCCTCTATACTACACCACACAGGAGAGCCGACAGATCCTCTATACTACACCACACAGGAGAGCAGACAGATCCTCTATACTACACCACACAGCAGAGCCGACAGATCCTCTATACTACACCACACAGGAGAGCTGACAGATCCTCTATACTACACCATACAGGAGATCTGACAGATCCTCTATACTACACCACACAGGAGAGCTGACAGATCCTCTATACTACACCACACAGGATTGCCGACAGATCCTCTATACTACACCACACAGGAGAGCTGACAGATCCTCTATACTACACCACACAGGATTGCCGACAGATCCTCTATACTACACCACACAGGTGAGCTGACAGATCCTCTATACTATACCACACAGGAGAGCAGACAGATCCTCTATACTACACCACACAGCAGAGCCGACAGATCCTCTATACTACACCACACAGGAGAGCTGACAGATCCTCTATTCTACACCACACAGGAGAGCTGACAGATCCTCTATACTACACCACACAGGAGAGCTGACAGATCCTCTATACTACACCACACAGGAGAGCTGACAGATCCTCTATACTACACCACACAGTAGAGCTGACAGATCCTCTATACTACACCACACAGGAGAGCTGACAGATCCTCTATACTACACCACACAAGAGAGCAGACAGATCCTCTATACTACACCACACAGGAGAGCTGACAGATCCTCTATACTACACCACACAGGAGAGCAGACAGATCCTCTATACTACACCACACAGGAGAGCCGACAGATCCTCTATACTACACCACACAGGAGAGCCGACAGATCCTCTATACTTCACCACACAGGAGAGCTGACAGATCCTCTATACTACACCACACAGGAGAGCTGACTGATCCTCTATACTACACCACACAGTAGAGCTGACAGATCCTCTATACTACACCATACAGGAGAGCTGACAGATCCTCTATACTACACCGCACAGGAGAGCTGACAGATCCTCTATACTACACCACACAGGAGAGCAGACAGATCCTCTATACTACACCACACAGGAGAGCTGACAGATCCTCTATACTACACCACACAGGAGAGCTGACAGATCCTCTATACTACACCACACAGGAGAGATGACAGATCCTCTATACTACACCACACAGGAGAGCTGACTGATCCTCTATACTTGACCACACAGTAGAGCTGACAGATCCTCTTTACTACACCATACAGGAGAGCTGACAGATCCTCTATACTACACCGCACAGGAGAGATGACAGATCCTCTATACTACACCACACAGGAGAGCAGACAGATCCTCTATACTACACCACACAGGAGAGCTGACAGATCCTCTATACTACACCACACAGGAGAGCTGACTGATCCTCTATACTTGACCACACAGTAGAGCTGACAGATCCTCTTTACTACACCATACAGGAGAGCTGACAGATCCTCTATACTACACCGCACAGGAGAGCTGACAGATCCTCTATACTACACCATACAGGAGAGCTGACAGATCCTCTATACTACACCGCACAGGAGAGCTGACAGATCCTCTATACTACACCACACAGGAGAGCAGACAGATCCTCTATAATACACTACACGGGAGAGCTGACAGATCCTCTATACTACTCCACACAGGAGAGCTGATAGATCCTCTATACTACTCCACACAGGAGAGCCGACAGATCCTCTATACTACACCACACAGGAGAGCTGACAGATCCTCTATACTACACCACACAGGTGAGCCGACAGATCCTCTATACTACACCACACAGGAGAGCTGACAGATCCTCTATACTACACCACAGAGGAGAGCTGACAGATCCTCTATACTACACCACACAGGAGAGCTGACAGATCCTCTATACTACACCACACAGGTGAGCCGACAGATCCTCTATACTACACCACACAGGAGAGCCGACAGATCCTCTATACTACACCACACAGGAGAGCCGACAGATCCTCTATACTACACCACACAGGAGAGCTGACAGATCCTCTATACTACACCACACAGGAGAGCTGGCAGATCTTTTAGTTAAGCTGAATTTACATATTACAGTTTTTGATGAAAATAGCAGTATCACTTTTTGGCATCAGTTTAGTGTAAAATCTCTTTATTTCAGTATCAAGAATGAAAACCAAGAAGAAGCAGGTGTAATTACCACATTTCCACAGAACTTCACAACCCAGACTGTTCAGAGCACACGAAAGAATTCCACGGTTTCATCCAACAGTTCTAACACAGGAAATAGAAACACTTTATCCAAGAAAAAATCCAGCCATGGGTGGGAGATCCTGCGCATGGCAACAATTGAGCAGCTACAGGGCAATGCAGAGCAGGAGGTGTATTTTATTTAGTAGTGATCCATGCCTGGTCAAAGACGTTGCTTCAGTTTAGGTAAAAAAAATGATATTCGGCACACAATATCGGCATTGTTATAGTTTGCCTTATATGAACCACTAGCAGAAGGACCCGGCTTAGCTCGGGTATATTTAATCTATTTCATTTAATGTTTCTGTGTGTCGTTAAAAGATATCGACAGTATCCACTATTACAGTGACATCTACAGTACCCCAACCTTTTAACAGTGACCTCCACAGTGGCCTGCCCCCTTAACAGTCACATCCACATCGCCCTCCCCTTTAACAGTGACCTCCACAGCAGCCGCCACTTTCTTAGCGACCTCTACAGTACCCCGTCTCGTTAACAGTGATTTCCACAATAACCCGCCTTCTTAACAGTGACCTCTACAGCACCCCGCCCCTTAACACTTACCTCCATAGTGGATCGTCCCCTTAACTGTGACTTCCACCATTTCCTGCCCTTTAAGAGAGACCTCCATAGCACCTGCCTCTTTAACAGTGACCTCCACAGCATCCCACCCCTTTAACAGTAACCTCCACAGCAGCGCCCCTTTATTAGTGACCTCCACAGTACCCCACCTCTAACAGTGGTTTCCACAACACCCCATCTCCTTAACAGTGGCCTCTTCAGCAATCTGCACCTAAATACTGACCTCCAGTTTTAGGCCAGACAGTCCGGCTTTCAGACTCCCTGTTCTCCATCCGGCGCAGGGCCAGGGAGGACACAGGGATGTCCGTTTGAACAGCTCACTCTCAGACAGCAGTACCATGCTGTCTAAGCGTGAGCTGCAGGGAGAAAGTCACCCTCCCTCCTACACCTGCAGCTGACAGAATTTGATATTCACCTTCATTTTTTTCGATCCCTGTCTGCTGCGTTGTCTTGGGGACGGGGGCGTGGTCTTAGCGGGTCGCGGTGTGTGGCTTTCCGGGACCTGGGGGCGGGGTTTTTAAGTCCATCTTTTGAGGGTGGCCTGAATGGCTACCCTACATGCCCCCTTAACTGTGACCTCCACAGCACTCCACTACTTTAACAGTGTCATCCACAGCTCCCTGACCTTTAAAGCTGACCTAGAGCAGTAAAAACGGCTGGGTACTTATGGAAACCTGGTGTAAAACTTTTGAGTGTATGTTGAGACTAAGTCCTGCGAGCGTCTATTGGCTGATAAGGGTCATGTGACCAGACTTCTATTGGCTAAGGCTTTTTGGGGATTATTTCATGAACGGTATGTCCTAAAGAGCTGAGACCCTGGTCTAAAACCTTCCCGGACACCTGATGTACCTGTGTGCCAAATGTCGTGATTGTAAATGCGACGGTGCGGATTCCTTTAGCGGACATACACACATACACCCAGCTTTATATATTAGATTGGATTTTATGGTGTATGGCATGAGTCAAATGGAATTTATATGCAATTTATACAATTATATTGTAATATCAATGTAAACTAACCCATTTAGAAGTTTGGTTCCTTTTGTTTCAATAAATTTCCTCGAATTAGGGTTCCCATGACCTTCTCCCATTACAAGACTGTAACATTGTCGCAAGCAGGACCCTAATAATTGTAAAACGTGTGTCCTCATGCAGTGGCGGACTTTAGCATCACACAATCCAAGCAAATTCTTGGGGCCCAAAAAATCAAGGGGCCTCATCTTGGCTGAAAAGAGCTAAGGCTGGGTTCACATTGCGTCTTTCCCATCCATTTAACATATACAAAAAATGTACATGTTAAACGGATGTCTCAGACTTATGCCATGCAATGGCATCCGGTCACCATAGAGTTCCATTGTAAAAAACAAAACAAAAAAACATATACTTTTTTACCGGACTCTGCAGTATACAAGAACATGGTGTGCTGTATTTTTCTATCCTTTTTTGCTAACTTATACGTCAAATGGAGGCATAACATAAGATGTGAACCCACCCTAAAGGGGCAGTCATATCGCCTGTGCAGCTGCAAAGGGGTCCAGGGCACCCTTCCCAGCTGTAGAGCGGTAGCAGAAGTGTCCAGCTGCATTGCTAAGCTGAGAGTGGGATATAGTGGGCTAATGAGGGCAGAGCTTACCAGGCTGATAGGGCAGAGATTCGATGGATGATGTTTAGTGGATGACTGGGAGGGGCTTAGCTGTGCAATGAGGCGGGGCTTAATAGTGCAATCAGAGCCTCCAGACTGTCGGGTTTATAATAATTCAATTAAGAATTATTAATTATGGTCATAAAAATATTTTTTTCATAACTTGTTGAAATCATGACCTGGTGAATTGTAGATAACCCAATCGATACAATTCACATCTGAGGCCGACTATTTCCTCAGATAATAAGTTCTTTTTATGTGAGATGACATTAATGCTAAAGATGTAGTTTTGACATTAAATAATAATACACAGGTATTATAAAAACATGCAGATTTTATTAGTTACACGATTATAAACAAATAGGTATATAAACATGATTATATATGCCAAGGAATATATATGGCAATGATATATGAAGCACTACAAGCTTATCATAAGTAAATAAAAAATGATATATGCCAATTAATATACATGGCATTGATATCAGGCACTAGAAGCTTCACAATAAGTAAATAAACACATGTGGGTAAGAGCAGCTTGTCACATTATAACAAAGCTATTTGGTTAGGATATCAAAACAAGAAGTTACATTATATCCATTACTCCTGTTCAGAGGCGTGTCTAATCCTAGACATCTATATGGAATGATAAATACATTCCCCACCCCTCTCTAACCAAACTAAAATACACCTCACATGTAGTAATGGGCAAATCCATTCAAGTATATAACTTAGAAGATAGTAGTCAAATCCTAGACTACTTTTGCATGTATACTTCTGTCCTATTCTGGACTACTTTCATATCTGTATAACCTGGTAAGACTATTAAGACAACAGACATTGGAAGAACTTGGAACAAATCTTCCAGTGGGAATTTATCATCAAGCTTGGCGAAGAATGCTACTATCAATATATCTATATCTATGCATATATGTATGCAATCATTTAATACTCTGATAAATTATGATTCTTCTGATTGATTCTTCTGCAGGTAGAATGAAGCCTCACAATTATTCTATATCTAAGACTACATCTCACATAAAGAGATGATAAATAAATCAATATGTTCGCCAACATAGATGCTATGATTTTACCCACATTATCTAAATAGTCTTAATAAAATGAAACATCATTCATTGTGTTTCTTATCAAGTCCTAGCAGGAATCTCACTTCTGCTCCTAGGAAAGCTGGATGGTCCATCACCATGGCTTTCATCTTGGGTATTGGCTCCTGGAATGCTGGAATGCTATGCTTCCTCCTTTGTTCCTTAGCTTTCCTCTTTTTCCTTTTCCTTTCTCCTCCTGATGCTCATCTATCTAGGGTAATTATCTCCCTTGTAATCTAACATTACCACCCCCTGGATTAGTATTCTCCAATCAATTGAGGGGGTGTAAACATATGTAATAAGATCCTATGAGATCATGTTTACCCATAATGCAACTATGGAGGATGGTGTAACGATATCGATATCTGTCTCCGGATGGCACTGTTGTGTAAGCTATTAGCACCATTCTATAAAGATTTAACTAGGTTATTTTTCCATCATATTATATACATTTGACCCTCGTCGTCGTAAATTAGAGATGAGGATTAGTTTAGAAAACTTTGAAACAACTAAAGACAGACCTCTAGGCGTCTCTCTGAATGTTTCTCACACTGTTGATCTATGGACCATAATGATATGAATGGGCCTTGTTCTCTTCAGACGGACATGTCTGGAGAATCCAGTGTACTCCTTTATAGATAAGACCACATTTGTGGCAATAACTCTTAAGACACAATACTCTCTGTATTTTTACACAGACTGAGCTTGGCATGAACTCATCTTGGCCTGTTTCTACCACACAGCAAAACTTTGGCTCAAACTGTTTCTTAAAGACAATGAGCATGCATTTTGAATATAATATGATCAGGTATCAATATATATGTCTATGAAAATGCCTGACAAGACATAACTTTGCTTCGTGCCCCAGAAATGCCAAATCGGTCACTGCAGTACAGCATTACAGCCCCTCACTATCCTTCTCCTCACTGGCACCATCTAAGTCCTAAGCAGGTGGAATTCTGGATGATGTCATAAATGAAGTCAACAAATTGACAACTTGGGCTTTTGTCTTGATCTGTGATTCCGCTGATTCCTTTTTTTCTTTTTGGTACAACCATTTATTGTATCTCACAATGACCAAAAACAGCAAAACACCTCTTGTGGTCAGTAGTGATGAGAGAGTAGTGTTGAGCACGAATATCCGAATAGTGAATTTTTTTAACGAATATCGGCACTTCGCTAATTCACGAATATTGCAAATATAGTGCTATATATTCGCTATTTCGAATATTCGTTTTTGTGTTTTTTTAAGTTGTTAATCTTAGTTACTCTCTGGTTGTCTTCCCACTTCCCACAAATTTGACTAAGTTGTAATCGCAATTACTTGATTAATATAACCTGTATTACTAGCATTGCGAATTCAACTTAGAGCTGGGTTCCTAATGGTTGTTGCTAGAATATAACGAAGATTGAGAATATAGTGCTATATTCGTGATATTAGTTATCTTCGTCAATTCTAGCAATACAACCATTAGGAACTCAGCTCTAAGTTTAAATCGCAATGCGAATATAAATTTGCATAACATTCGCAATATATAGAATACTGACGAAAAATATCGTGAAATCGAATATGGCACCTCCCGCTCATCACTATGAGCGAGCACCAAAGTATTCGGGTGTTCGGCCCTAACACATTCCTATATTCGTGTGCTCGGCCGAGCACCCGAGTATAATGGAAGTCAATGGGAGACAACCAGGCACCCCCTGCTCTGAAGAGGGGAGGGTGCCTCGTCCATTGGAAAAGGTCAGAAAGTGACAGAAACACCAACTAAATGGATCTGGAACAGAATTGGAACCATGTCTGGATGCATCTTGGACTCCAATGTCGCTGCTGGGAACCATGTTGTCCCAGTTCTCCACCACTTTTACTGACCGACAAAATTACGCCCAAAATCCCGCCCCCCTTAAAGAAAAAATTGTTAGGAAACATTCTTTCCTGTATATTCAATTGTATATACAGTGCAAGTGCTGCCAACAATTACAAGGAAGAGGCTCTTCGAAACAGCCTGTATATCACATAAAGGAGGGCCTCATTCACATTGTGGTACAATTGTTCAGGTAGTGGGACTCCTACACTCATAAAGCCTATACACTAAGTGAAAGGGCTGCCAAAAAGTACAAGGAACTGGCACTCCAATACACCCTTTATCATACATAAAGGAGGGCATCATACATACCCTTGAAAAATTATCATTGATGGCCTACTAGTGACCCTCAAAAACATTAGGAACAAGGGCCTGCTGGTGACACTCTAAAACATTCGGAGCAAGGGCCTGCTGATCTGACCACCTAAGAAGTTAATTGACCTGGTCAGCACAGGCTACCAAGAAAGAGTGACCAATTTCTAATCTTAATTTTCGTTTGGGTTCCAGATAACGTCACATAGCAGAGTTAGTGCAGGGAATAGCAGTCAGCATTTGTTGCCTCTTTACATTATGGAAAGTCATTACAGGGAGACAACCAGGCACCCCCTGCTCTGAAGAGGGGAGGGTGCTTGGTCCATTGAAAAAGGTCTGAAAGTGACAGAAACACCACTGAAATGGATCGGGAACAGCATGGGGACGATGTCTGGATGCATCTGGGACTCCCAGGTCGCTGCTGGGAACCATGTCGTTCGAGTAGTACGCCACTTTTACAGACTGACAAAAATACGCACAAAACCCCCCCAAAAAATCTATTTCACAGGAAAAATTGTTAGGAAACATTCTTTCCTGTATATTCAATTGTATATAAAGTGCAAGTGCTGCCAAAAATTGCAAGGAAGAGGCACTCCGAAACAGCCTGTATACCACATAAAGGAGGGCCTCATTCACATTGCGGTACAATTGTTCAGGTAGTGGGACTCCTACACTCACAAAGCCTATGCACTAAGTGAAAGGGCTGCCAAAAATTACAAGGAACCGGCACTCCAATGCACCCTTTATTACACACATAGGATGGCATCATACACACCACTGAAAAATTATGATTCGTGACCTGCTGGTGACCCTTAAAAAACATTTGAAGCACGGGCTTGCTGGTGACCCTCTAAAACATTCGGGGCAAGGGCCTACTACTGAGCTGACCCTCTAAAACATTAGGGATGAGGGTGTGCTCGTGAGCTGACCCTCTAAAACAGTTACATACAAACACAGAAATGCAACAGCACTCTGCAACCAGCACTCTGCCCTGCCTCTATGCTAGAGTTTAACAGAGGCGTCAGTGTACATTTTGATCAAAAAGTAATAAGCCATTCGTCGCGCCAAGGCCGCCTCTATGAGTGGTCCTTACGCTAAATCCTACCTGTTATGGGCCATGACAGCCACATAAAATCCAGGGAGTGCAGGCCCAGCATGCATGCTGGATCCACCCTGCTTATTAACCCATGCTTGCAGGTGAGCTAACGCTCTAAAACATTACATGCAAGTGCATGCTGTTCAGTTGATGCTCTAAAACAGGGATGCTCAACCGGCGGCCCTCCGGCTGTTGTAAAACTACAACTCCCACCATGCCCTTCTGTAGGCTGATAGCTGTAGGCTGTCCGAGAAAGATGGGAGTTGTAGTTTTGCAACAGCTGGAGGGCCGCAGGTTGAGCTTGCCTGCTCTAAAACATTATATGCGAGTGCATGCTGTTCAAATTACGCTCTAAAACATTATATGCGAGTGCCTGCTGGTGAGCTGATGCCCTAAAACATTATATGCGAGTGCCTGCTGGTAAGCTGATGCTCTAAAACATTATATATTCGAGTGCCTGCTGGTGAGCTGACGCTCTAAAACACTACATGCGAGCGCATGCTGTTCAGCTTATGCTCTAAAACATTATATGTGAGTGCAAGCTGTTCAGCTGATGCTCTAAAACATTATATGCGAGTGCCTGCTGGTGAGCTGACGCTCTAAAACATTATATGCTAGTGCCTGCAGGTGAGTTGATGCTCTAAAACATTATATGCGAGTGCCTGATGGTGAGGTGACGCTCTAAAACATTATATGCGAGTGCATGCTGTTCAAATGATGCTCTAAAACATTATATGTGAGTGCATGCTGTTCAGCCTGATGCTCTAAAACATTATATGCGAGTGCCTGTTGGTGAGCTGATGCTCTAAAACATTATATGCGAGTGCCTGATGGTGAGGTGACGCTCTAAAACATTATATGCGAGTGCATGCTGTTCAGCTGATGCTCTAAAATATTATATGCTAGTGCCTGCTGGTGAACTGATGCCCTAAAACATTATATGCGAGTGCCTGCTGGTAAGCTGATGCTCTAAAACATTATATATTCGAGTGCCTGCTGGTGAGCTGACGCTCTAAAACTTTATATGCGAGTGCATGCTGTTCAAATTACCCTATAAAAATGTTTTAATTCAGGGCCTGCAGTTGATCTGACCCTATAAAAAAATTAGAGTGGAGGGAATGTATGCAATCTGGATGAGGAGGAGAAGAAAACAAGATTCAACCATATGCACTCTTTGTGGTGGAAAAGGTGCATGGGAATACACTACAGTAGACTAAGCGCATTATAAATGATTGAATCAAATTGCCTTTATGTTCATCGTCACCTCAGCTTTCCTCTGGTTTTGTTAAGAAGTCAGGGGCAATCCAGGCCTTGTTCATTTTTATCTGAGTCAACCTGTCAGCTTTGCCAGTAAACAAGCGGACACGGTCTTCGTTATTTTCCTTCACCAGCTTCCAAAACGTTTCCCTCCTTGTACCACTAGGCCGCGCTTCAGGGTGAGGTGGCTGGTGGGGGTGTCATAAAAGTGTCCCATGCCTTGGAGAGTGTTGCCCTGCCTTTGTTGGAACTGCTGTGTGTTCCCCTTGTCTCCCTTCCTCAGTTGCGTAGGGAAGTATGGACTCTGCCGGCCGCAATGTCAGATGGACAATTTCGGAGCAATGTCTCAACAATTCATCCTCTTCATCCTCTCCACTACAGGAATAAGAGATGAGAAGTTCCCTTTGTAGCCGGGGTCGAGAAGGGCGTATAAGGCCTAACATGAAGTCAGCCATATGTGCCAGAGTACCAACAAGCAAGATGTCGATGTCGACATCAGGATGACTCTCCATCTCCTCCTACTCCTCTTCCGCCCATACATGCTGAAAAGATGGAATTAAAGTTCCATGGGTACTACACTCTGTAGCAAAGGCAACTGTCTTCAGCTCCTCCTCCTCCTCTTCATGGTCCAATTCGCGCTGAGAAGACGAACTGTGGGTGGCCTGGGTATCACTCTGTGTAATGTCCTCCCCCATTTCCTCATCTGACACATTCAGAGCGTCCTCCTTAATTGTGAGCAGTGATCATTTGAGTAGACACAGCAGTGGGACAGTCATGCTGATAATCGCGTTATTGCCACTAACCATCTGTGTGGATACATGAAAGTTTGACGTCAGTGCCCACTCCTCGCTTGTGAATAGTGGCAGTTGACTCGAAAGGCGACGACCATGTTGCAGCTGCTTTTCCACAACTGCCGTCTGCTGCACACAAAGCCTGGCCAACATGTAGAACGTAGAGTTCCAGCGCATGCTCACGTCGCACAAAAGTAGGTGAGCTGGAAGCCGCAAGCGCTGCTGCAGCGTTGACAGACCGGCTGAAGCTGTGGACGACTTGTGGAAATGGGCAGACACGCGGCGCGCCTTCACTAGTAGCTCTTGCAAATTGGGGTAGGTTTTGATAAACCGCTGAACCACTAAGTTTAAAACGTGGGCTAGGCATGGGATATGTGTAAGGTTGCCGAGCTCCAAAGCCACCACCAAGTTACGGCCATTGTCGGACACAACCATGCCTAGGTTAAGTGGCGAGAACCACAGCTTGGTCTGGTCCCTTATACCCTGCCACAGCTCTGCGGTGGTGTGCTGTTTGTCCCCTAAGCAGATCAGCTTCAGCACGGCCTGTTGACGCTTACCCACAGCAGTGCTACACTGCTTCCAGCTAGCGACTGATGGCTGATTGCTGCTGGAGGTTGAAGTGGAGGAGGAGGCGGTTGATGGTATGTATTTCTACATAGATTCTTCCATTACTACTCAATATGCCCGTCTTTCTATTAGTTCTCCCGACATCTGGTGCTGCATCTTTGGTAATCGCTCCTTCTCCACCTCCCCCAGTAACCTTGGCGTTAGTTACTTATTCTCTGCTGAGGAGCGCTTTAACCGTGGCTCTTACCAGAGCCAGGCTTGATAAGCACTGCGGTCAGCGCGTCCATGTGGCGCACCCCTCATCTGTGCTGAGGCACCTTTCTTACCATGCATATCTCTTGGAAACTTTACAGATCATGGCATCAGGTAACCCAAGAATCCATCATGGTCTATTTTCACCCTACAGCCTGGAGGAGGGCTATGTCTGCATCTACTTATGTTCCTGATAGAGTGTGATGAATTACGGATTCACCATCCACAAGATTATTGTTGCTTCTTTCTGTATATAATATATATTTTCATGTACTCTGTATCGCCGGTAGGACTATAATTCTCAAGGTATGCGTTGTTCCTTATAGAAGATACAATCTTGCAATTAATACAGCCTATACCAGGGGTGTCCAAACTTTTTTCGAAGAGTGCCAGATTTGATGAAGTGAACATGTGCGAGGGCCGACGATTTTGCCTGACATTCTTTGAACCATTAAAATTAGATGCAAATTAACAATTTCATCCAAAGTTTATTGAAAACGGCATACTTTTCAATTTGTGAGTCGGATGACAAATCTAAACAGGTGTTAACTCACTCTGCCTTTAGGATGAATAAAAAAAGGAAGCTGAAATATGTCAGGAACAATGTAAAGTACATTACACAAAGTAATAAAGGTTGTCTGTTGACTTTTAAGTTCAAGGAATGTGAACAGGAACATAATACCAAGTATACATGTGTTCAAATGTATTTATAACTGATTTAGACCAACTCACATTAACTGAGATTTTACAATGTATTCATCGGAGTTAAAAAAAAAAAAAGGGTGAAGGGTGAAACGGAGATCTGGACTGCAGCACATAGAGGTCGGGTTCAAAGTCTGTGGTTTTGATGCGCAAAATGTCACGCAGGTGAGAGTCACTTAGTCTTGTCCTCACTCGGTTCTTGTTAAAGTTCATGACAGAGAATGTCTTCTCACACAAATATGTTGAGCCAAACAAGCTCAGCATTTTCTTATCCAATGTTCGGACAGTCAGGGGTTAATGAAGGGTATGACAGCTTGCTACCACAGATTCCTATATGCTCCCTTGTCTGCTTTATACATGAATCCTGAATGCACCGCCCTGCCCGCCCGTCAGTGTGTTGTCTGTGCAGTTACTGCTCCTTGTCGAGGTGTTTGGTAGACAGAAGTTTTTTCTCTTCTTCAATAGCCCTTAATGGTCGCCCTTGTGGCTGTGTGTGGAGGCACAGGGAGAAGGAAAGCCCAAATCTCGCGAGATCTCAGACGTCACGAGATTTGGGTTTTCCTTCTCCCTGCGCCGGCTGATGGCGTCAAGTCCCGCGACAACAGATCCCAGGAGTCCCCGCTCGGGGAGTCACTGGGGGGGTGTAAGATCTATATTTGGGCAACTTATCTGTGAGACCTTATCAGTCCGGACCGCCGGCCGCAATTGGCCCATGGTCCGGACTTTGGACATGCATGGCCTATACTATCTATGAGATTTTGTTCCTTATCACCTTTACATGTATTTCACCCTCTGTGCCACCGTCTCACTGCACTCTTGATTAAGACTACTACTATACAGACGTCTGATATAAGACTGTCCGTTAGGTTGTTAGTTATACGCTGTTAAGTATACCACGATCATGGTGTTTTCATATAAACTCCTGTTATGTTTATTTTATGTTTTGCTGTAGATTGATAAAGGCCCTGTGAGGCCGAAACTTCACACCTGTTTCATAAAGCCATATTTTCCAATAAAGACTCACGATTTTGCATCGATATTGCTGGAGTTTCTATTTCTGTCACCCACTTCACGCTGTTGGGGGATCCACTTGTATAAGAGTTTAATAGAACAGGCTCTGTAGACATCTATGAGAAATCAGCTGACGACGGTGTAAAAGGAGTGCGCTCTTTCACGCTACAGTAGGATCTTGGGCCTCTGCACGGTTTTTTATACCTGGCACCAACATCGACCTGTAAGGCTGAGTTCACCCTTGAGTTATTTGGTCAGTTTTGGCCCTGTAACTGCCCAAATAAGTGTAGTGTGCAGTGATTCTAAGAGCGACGCCTGTCATCTGCAGGTCATACGGACTCACAGTATTATTTCACTACCACAGCAGACTCCCTATGGGTTTTACTGCAAGGCACAGTGTTCTACTCCACTATACAGGGTCTCTGCAGCCACAAATAAATTCGGATCAAATAGAATCTTTTCGGAAAACTCGGAGAACCGACCGCATTGACTTTTTTTGAAATTCGCTCATCTCTAAACACAACCATAGATGATGCGAAGAACCCTCTGTAGAGCCTCTCAAGAACGTGTGTTACAGTAGCATAAAATGAAAATGAAGGGTTATGGAGGAAATTCTCTTTGGGGACAGGCTCAATTCATTTGGGCAACCAATATGTGCAACTACAAAAAAGTATAGCATAGGGATTTTTTTTTTCTAAAAGACAGAAAATTAACAAGAAAACAATACTGATTCTCTGTAAAACCACATGCCCGTGTGGTTATTGGGAGAATTCAAGGCACACCTTAGAATAATAGTGGCCAATACATTTGTCCTTATTCTAAAATGTTCCACATGTGGTAAAATCGGTGACATAGCTATAGTATGTAGGATGCAGAGTTTCATGATGAGGTGCTCTAGGAACTTCAACAGCTACACAGGCAGACAGAAGCATTACAAATGGCAAGTTAAAAGTCGGAGGTGCCCCAGGTAAATTTTGATCAGGGCCTATGATTAGAGTTGAGCAGTTCGGGTTCGTACCGGACTTTAGGAATTTTCGTAAATTCATAAAAGTTTGAGTTTGGTGTTCCGCGATTTAATTGCGCTTGTTGAAAGGCTGCAAGGCAGCCAATCAACAAGCATTTAACTAGTGTGCCCTTAGAAGCCATCACAGCCATGCCTACTAATGGCATGGCTGTGATTGGCCAGTGCAGCATGTGACCCAGCCTCTATATAAGCTGGAGTCACGTAGCACCGCACGTCACACTGCTCTGACTAGTGTAGGGATAGGAGGCTGCTGCTTCTGTGAGGGACAGATTAGAAAAGAATCCAATATCAGAACTTGTTGGTAACTCAGCGATTTTTTCTTGTGGGTGCAATGAAACTTTTTTTTACCCTGTCCTGAGCCCAGTGACAAAGAAAAATAAGTTTTATCCGTCTGTTAGTTAGGTGGGTCTAGGCGGCCATTTTGTGCAGGTGTAATGCACTTGCACCTGCATATGTGCCAGGGACAATAATTTAATCCCGTTCTTGTAGTTCAGTGGGTGACATATACCCATTTTTTTAAGTGAACCTGCACTGCATATGTGCCGGGGGAAGGGGAAATAATATAGGTAATGCGTCTGAGTTCAGGGACCCAGGGGGTGACATTCGCATTTTTTTCTGTAAAGTTCCCCTGTGCTGCATATGTAACAATGTAAGCAATTCAGTAAAGACATCTATTAGATTCTGGGGGGACAAATAAATAATTTTGGTGCCATAAAATACATTTGTGGCCTCCACTGTATTTCTGACAGTGAAATATAACCAGTAAATACAAATGACATTGTTGGTGAAAAAAAACACGTATTTTTTGCTATAAAGTACATTTGCGGCCTGCACTGCATTTCTGAGGGTGAAATTTAGTCAGTAAATCCAGCTCTTAGATTGTGGGTGGACATTTCCACGGTTATCAGACCACAAGTGGGTTGGTGGGTCTGTTCCTGCTGCACTGCATACCTGACAGAGAAATATTTTCTTTAAATTTGGCAGAGTTTAAATTGTTAGGTGATCTGTACCCCTTTTTTCTTTCATACTGCCCCTGCCCTGCTTACCTGACTGGGAAATATATTCTGTAAATTCGGTGATTTTTAGATTGCTGGGTGATCTATACCCCTTACAAGCGCACGCTGGTAGACACGCTGCTGATGGCATTCCCACCTGACACCGGGGCCTCAGTGGAAGCACAAGGTGAAGGCAGAGGAGAAGGAAGAAGTCGCCAATGCAGCTGGGGCACCGCCATCACCTCAGAAGGCAGGGATAGCATGGCCAAAATGTGCAAAAGCTTTGTCAGCACGCCACAAGAACCTGCACCACCAGCTGATATGGAATGTCTTAGCAGGAGGCTGCATTTCAGCAACATGGTGGAACACTATGTGTGCACATGCCTACACGTAATTCATTCCCATGAATTTCATGCCCCATTCAACTTCTGGGTCTCCATATTGGGCGCATGGCCTGAGCTTGCCCTTTACGCCTTGGAGGTGCTGGCCTGCCCTGCAACCACTGTATTGAACGTGTGTTTAGCACGGCAGGGGGCATTATCACAGACAAGCGCAGCCGCCTGTCCACAGCCAATGTGGACAAGCTCACGTTCATTAAAATGAAACAGGCATGGATCCCACAGGACTTGTCCGTACCTTGTGCAGAATAGACATGTATACCGGCCTCATCCAGCCATTGTTATACTCCAGCGCTATTTGTCTACCCAAATTTTAAAAAAAACAAACACAAAAAAAAAATTGTTGGTAACTACCTCCTCCAGCACCACTTCCACCTACACCGCTACGTCCACCGCCTCCTCAACCTCCTACTCCATATAGACCTCCTCCACCTAGTTCAAGATTATTATTTTTAATTTTTATTTATTTTATTTTAAGTCATTTCCCTGTCCACATTTGTTTGCAGGGCACTTGTCATGCTCTTACCCACATGTAGCCTTTTACAGCCCTCTAGCCCTTTCCATGGCTCTTTTAGAGCCATTTTAGTGCCCCAAAGTTCGGGTCCCAATTGACTTCAATTGGGTTTGCGGGAAAGTTCGGCAGAACCCGAACTTCCAGGTGTCCGCTCAACTCTACCTATGATCAAACCCCAGGAAAACTTTCATTAAAGTCTACTATTAGGCTGGAAAAATCAGACCTCAGCCTAACATTTTGATCAGGCCATAGAAATAGTACCCTGGGGAAAATTTTGACTAGGTCCTGAGAACTTCTAGTTGCACTTCTGGCAACATCACGTAAAAAAAATTAACAGTTTGCACATTTATTATAAAATACAATTTTTGTTAGTTAAGTTACGGTAATTTTTGTGTAATTCCTCTTCAGTAGGAAGATGGTTAAAAAATGTTTGCTTCATCTAATAAACGTCCACATTGTCTCATTCTTAGGTAGTGATACACAACATTATTAAATGACAGCTTCCCCCAGGATTCCAGTAACCTTAGCCAAAAAATATATAATACTGTTTTTTGATGGGGCCAATTACCCTTCCATAATCCTTGACTTCTTGTCCAAAGTTTCTGTCAGGTCCTTTCGTCATGTATAGCTACAATATTTGTAAAAAAGCAAAACATGTGTTTGGGTCAAAACCAGAATTTAACTCATTGAGTTAATTTTTTTTTTCTTGAGGAGAAATTTTTGTACTAAATATCTCCACAAACTGTTCAGAAGACACCATTGTGACTTTTGAGATCCAAATGATTCATCCTATTGTATTACTTTATCAGACATGGTGAATTTCTTCCTCAGCATCGCTACTGGCTTCTTGTGGTACTTGTAGTTGTAGTTTTTGTATAGAAACTGATCTCAATATCTGCCACCCACGACAGCTACCTTTCTGTACTATTGATGATGCCGCAGCATTCGGACGTTGCAAGTCTGATCTTTGTGGCTCTACATATACTTGCGGTAGTTTAAGATGGGTCTTGTGTGTACTGTGTATACTGTGTATGGAGGTTGTGTCCTCATCTAATGGCCTAGATTGACCAGTTCTTGGTGACTCATGTGCTTCCACCTCTGTAACCGTCACAATGGGAATATTGAGTGTCCTGGTTGAGGAAACAGTTTTTTCTGATTTAAGGATATCGTGAGAGTTCTTATCCAGGTGGTCTCCTTCAGGTCCTTGGAAAGCTTCAACGTAACGGCGAATCTTCTGCTGACTAGGGTCCTTCCTCACTACCACACTGTAACACAAGCAGAAGTTAATTCTAAGCGGTTTATCGGATCTAACAGTTTTTTCTCCAAATGAACCCCATAGATATATAATTATTACATTGTGTGCCTGGGCCAAGTACCTATACATACCAACCCGTCTGATGTACCACTATCTTTAGCATTACCTACTAAATGTCAAATTATCCCTCATTTTTAATCTAATTGAACTCTGATATCTTTATCCAAAAATGTAATTTTTAAATAAGGCTTTGACTTGAACTCACCGTAGGTACCAATGGTGCCCTAAGCCATACTCGGTGCCACACACTCCGGTTCGAGGCCAGAGACATCGTGGGAGCTTCCTCTCTAACATAACCGTGGTAGCAGCAACCTGAAGTAGCAGAAGAAAGGCGGGTAATGAAATAAGATTCCACAACCACAGGGCAATCCGCAATAAGTGTAAAGTTATAATACAGTAAAATACCTAGAAAAGAAGTTAACTTATTGAGGAGTTGCCCAATCTAGTTCAATATTCCTCGGGATCCTAATACTAACAGATTCAACCCTCCTATAACCAGGAGTGGTGACGATGTAGCTCAGTAGCGCCACCGTTCATAATGCTCAGATACCCCTAGATTTTGTTTTTGCTTCCAAATAACTTTTTTTTTTAAACATACAAATCTTCAAACCCTTGTAGGTACTGTACCTGAGCTCTCCACAGCTCATCTCGGTCCTGTGCCACTCTCCAGTGAGTATCCCCCATCATGGCTATCAAGAGGTTTAACATGAGAAGATTGGCAAGAATGGTGAAGGCAAAGTACACGATTTGGAATATATCAGGGAGATCAACATCGTAGTTTGTTGGAGCGTTGATGACATTGAGGAAAAGTTCATAGGTGGTGAACAGGGCCATAGGGTAGCCGTAGAAGAAGCCAAACTTGTTGGGGTCCACGGTCTGGAATATGATGTAAAAAGCTGGGGGAAGATACACAGAGCTTCATATTGCTACAGAATTTTTAATTTTTTAATAGCATTTCCTCTGTTTTGTTGAAGGGAGTGTCAGCAGTTTTGATCTTTCTAAATTGCTGACGACTCTAATGAGGGATAGGGGGACAGCAGTACAAACATACTTTTGTAGCTTTTGTAAATAGTAAGTTTTATTCTGACAGGTTCTGCCCCAGCAAGTGCCCAGGGGGCAGAGCTTTAATGTGAGGTGCTCCATATTGCTTTGCATTGAGCTGCTTTACAGACCCTTTCCTCTGCTCTGAGTGGCAGGAGGCCAGGAGACCACTACAGATGTCACTAATGGAGAAAGGGTGGGGCTGTGAATCAGCTCGAGAGAGAGAGAGAGAGAGAGAGAGAGAGACAGACAGAGAGAGAGACAGAGAGACAGAGAGAGAGACAGAGAGAGAGACAGAGATCAGTTTATGTTAAAGCTCCACCTCTTGGACACTTGCAGGAGCAGAATTGGGCAGAATAAAAGTTCATATCCACACTACTCCTGATAATAAAAGCTCCATAAAAAGGTATGTTCGTCATGCTCTCCCCAGCTCTTACCTGGTGCCAGCAGCAGTTTAGCATGATCAAAACTGCTAACAGACTCCCTTTAAAAAAGAAATGCTCTTTCTGGTATTTTCCATGAAAGAGTTCAATGAGTTACACTTACAGGTAGCAAATCCAAAGATGACCACAACCATCAGCCAGCAGAACCTCAGAAGGTCCCCAAAAATCATCTAGAAAAAAAAAAGGAAACTTATCAAACATTGCATTATTTCTGCCAACTTCATAAACTGTCTAAATGTCAAACTGAGATGGAAGTGACTTGTTGGCCGAAATGACAGACTTCCAAAAGGTAACAAAAACATATTTTTTCTAAATTGTCGATTTTTAAATTCTCTTTGCTTTACAGCAACCACATGGATCCTAGGAGCCTGTAGGCTGAAGATGTTCATTGACTTCTATGGGAGCGTGTTGTGGGCATGCCCTGTGAATCATGCAGAGGTCATTGTGCAGGGAGAGGGTGAGCTGTGACATCACCAATTGTGAATGGGGGATCCTGTTCTGATGATATATTCTCTTTAAGAGGCAACATGTTCGAGGGTCTTCTTTTTGCACTGAATTTAGATCAAGAGGACTTTAGATGAGACCTACCATACATCATGAAATTTGCTTACCTTATGAATCATAATGGTGAAAGGTCCAAGCATCTCGAATCCACGTGCAAAATACATGACGTAACACCATCCCAGTACGAGCAGGATAGACATGGGGATGACCTCTCCATCGGTGCCAGTTAGTCTTAGGATTAGTAACACCAGGACCAGGCATGGGAAGCAGGTGCTGTTGGTCCATAAAATACATGTGAATAGAGCAGAGTCTACAAAGTTTGTATGTTTAGTACTGATCCCATCCGTGGCAAAACCAAAATGGATTCTTCCTACCTAACATAACAGGGTGCCATGACCCTCATCCTGCAGGGTGAGGTTGCCCACAGTGGCCACATTCAGAAGGAACATAAATGGAGAGATGGCTGCACATGTTGGAGACTGTCTATTGAGCCTATTTGAAATGGATTGCTGAACAGAGTTCAGGGGATCCTCATCTCGACAGGAGAATATGACTTGACAATAGAGAAGGACTTGGGAATAGTTGACTGGAAACTTAAAGGAGTTGTTCAGGATTTCACTATTGCTGGCCATCAATATCTTAACAGTGGGGGTTCGTCACCACACACCCCTTCGAACCACTGTTCCAAGTATCTCCAATGCTGAAAGTCAGCTCCAGATCTGCACAGCTACCTCCCTAGTGTAGTGGAAAGAGCTGGTTACTGCACCTCTACTCCTATGGAAGTACATGGTAACCAGCTCCTTCCACTACACAATGTGTAGTACCAGTGCTGACTTTCATTAGGGCTTGCAAAACAGCGGTATCTGTCTGGCCAAATCCCGGCACTAATGTTGGAAAAAGGCCAGATCCCTGCGGGGTCCCATTATAGATAATGGGCTCCAGTGGGAAAGGTAATATCCGGCTTTGGCGCACACGATGAACTCCAGCAAGCTGTTCCTCTACCAGAACAATTTAGCACTAGTGTGAAACTAGCCTTAGTCACATAATACTACATCCGATAATTGCTCAACAAGAGCAAGAGAAGTGCGAAACACGCGTCGAGGGTGTCTGTTCCACTGGTGCTGACTTCCCCCTTACACTATGGCCAACGGTATGCTATTTGTGTCCTAGAATGTCTGATTATTCCATGCATTTTCTGGCCATGTGGTTTAATTAATTTTTTGGGGTTTACTATGACCTCTAACCCTACTGTTGTTATACTATTGAGTGTTTAATTATTCTATGTGGTGTGGGGGATATTTAGCGTCAGTGGTGGTTCTTGGGCTTTTACTCTGTGCTCCCCCACTGCACAAATAATGTGTATGTATTTGTAATTAACTGTTTATTTATTTGTTAATAAATCTTTATACTTTTGTATATTTTGGCTGTGTCTTCTCTTGCTCTTGTTGAGCAATTATCGGATGTAGTACTTTGGTTTTCCGCCACAGCCGTTCATGAGTCATTTTGGGGCCTTTTTGTAGGTGTGTATGTTAGTCACATAATAGGCTGAACTGGATGGGAACGTGTTTTTCCAGCCTTACAAACTGTGCTACTAGGCCATAAAAGTCAAAGATAACAACATTGCTGACCTATGCTCAGGATCGGTCGTCAACATCTGATTGGTTGGCTGATTGGTGGGGATGCCGGGAGTTTAGCCAATCAGCTGTTTGAAGAGGCCATAGTGCTCCGGTGAGTTCTGTGGCCTACTCACATCTTACCAAACATAGCCCCATTGTTGTAGTGGTTTATGTTTTGTATTGCAGCCCAGGCGCATTCAGTTGAATGGGGCAGAGTTGCTCATAGGCCATGTGACCAATGAACATGACATCACTGTGCTAGAAAGAGGCTGCAGTGCTCACTGGAGTGCCGTGGCCCTTCAAAGAGCTGATCGTCAAAGGTGCCAAGAGTCAGACCCCCACAAATCAGATATTGATGGGCGATCCTGAGGATAGGTCAACAATATGTATATATAGTACTTCTGGAAATCCCCAAGAACTCTTAACTAAAGGCCAATAATAAATATGTTTAATATTGTCACCAAGAAGACCAGACTGAGATGCCTACATAATAAGGGTGAATGGTCCTCCTTGTACTGCTTGGGTGAGAAATCTTGCTTCACGTTTCTGAAACAGGTCTGGGATCTAGAGATATTAAAGACACAATTAGCTATGGTACATGGCATCAAAGAGCACTTGTCCGCTCTCCTCACATACATTCTTCCATTTTCTTAGAAGTCTGGGTTGTGCCGTTCCTCTGTTATTCTTCTTATACATTTTTTTAAATAAATTGACAATTGGATGTTCCTACACAGACTGAGATTGCAATCAGTGCCAACAAGAAGAATGGTAACACCCAATTGTAAATTTATTCATACATTTCTACGCGGAATTACAAAGTAATGGCGCAAAACAGTTCTAGAATTAGGGCTCCAGAACTATAGGGAATTCAAGTATTTAATATAAACGTGTCGTCAAGAGAGTCGAATCAGAACAACGTACATGAATGTACCAACAAGGTGTCATATTGGATGGAGACCCCTTCAATGGAAACCACCATCATTAATCATATTTAGGTTGTGAATTAGCTCTGTTGGTCCCTGATGCTCCAGTCCTTACCTTTAATAATAGTATTAAAATGGCTCCTATGACACTAATGATTTCTCCCGCCAGACGTAGGTAATCTTCCGACGTGACATACGCTTCCTACAAGAAAACCATAAAATGCACCATTCAAGTGAGGTTGGGTGAGATCTTCCCTGCATCGTCTTATTTAACGATTATTTGGAATTAAGAAGGTGCGAGGAAGTAGATGGCTAACCTTATGAATTATGAAGGGACATACCTTTAGATACACCCCACTGGTAGAGGTAGGGTAGGTTGTCCCCACACTGCTTGTTGAGCACAGGTTGTCCAATCCTAACTTTTCATATCATGTCCAGATGGATTAGTGCTCCAAAAAGTTAAAATTAAAAATAGCTCCACCCTCTTAATGCTTCATCCCAATGTCTTGCACTGCCATTCTTGCATATGTGAATATAGCCTTCAAGGGGTTTCTTGAAATAAAATATTGGTGACCTATCCTGAGGACAGATCATCAATATCTGATCGGTGGGGGTCATGTGACTGATAAATATGACGTGACTGGCCTAGGACCCAGAGCACTGTGGCTTCTTCAAACAGTTGATTGGTGGGGGTGGTAGGAGTTGGACCCCGCTGATCTGATATTGATGTGTTATCCTGAGCATAGCCCATCAATATCAAAATCTCTGACATACCCTTTAAAAGGGGCTTCCAGGAGTACAATATTAAAATTACCTATCCTCAGGATAGGCCATTAATATCTAATCGGTGGGGGTCCGACTACCATCACTCCCACCAATTAGCTGTTTGAAAAGGCCGTGACGCTTCACTGTCTACCTAGGCCAATGACATGAGGTTCACATTCAGTCAACACACAATGGCCTATTGTTCTGAACATATTTAGCTCATATATACAAATTACTTGGGCACTATATGGCAGTGTTTTTTTTTTTTTTTTCTTCAATTGGACACTATATGGCAGTGCTATTACGATAGAAATTTCAGTACTACTCTTTTTCCTCTCCTTTCAAGAATAGGGCACCACACAATGGCCTTCTGTCTTGATTTGCCTCTGCCCCAACATGTTCCCAAATATAGAACTGGTCATTTAAACGACCACCCAAAGGACTACTCCAAAAATGATATGTGCTTTCTCCTTGCCAAATACCATGGAGGGTCATATAGATCCTTTTAACCAAAAAGGTCAAAAAATAGAAAGTACAGGAGCTGACCAAACGCCCCCCACCTCACGTCAAGGTCTGTACATTTCTATACCAAAGAGGGTGGTTGCTCTCCACGTCCATGTGAAACGATCTGGACTGCCTGCTCAGCCAATCACCAGCCGCTCGAGTGACGAGCCTCAGCCTGGGATTGGCTGAGCCAGCAGTCCAGGCCATTTCCTGTGGGACAAGTCTAGGACCAGGGAATAAAAAGAATTGGAGAGACAGGGGATCGGTGACGAATTATTATTATTTTTACTAATAATTTTCCTCTCCTTAAAAAAAAACAAAACCTTTACATGTAAATAAGCCTGTAGTCAAATAAGTTGTCACTACGTATTGACGGATATAAGTAAAACTAAGTTATGGTCTGACAGAAGAGGACAACCGAAGGTGCAATATTTTTAGCAAATTTATGTTATTTAGGGGGAAATACTATGCAACGACATCTAGGTGCGGGAAGAGGAGCGGCGCCATACCGAATGACACTACAAACATAAAATACGCTTCAAAAATTGTTATCACTTGAAACAATCCTCTGAACGCACACAAATAATCTTTTGGACTCGTCAGTCACCAATGACTTTTAGATCAACAAGTGCATGAAGACTAACTCATATGAAATCCAACAGTTCTCATCCAGGACCCTCCCAAGATGGACGGTGGCCTCAGTGCCAACTGCGTAATGTATATGGAATCTAAAATGTTAAGTACATTCTCACTTGTCTGATATTTTCTGCTCCACTCACATACAAATCAAAAGGAAAAATTCTGATGCTTTTTACTTAGGCTACTTGCACATTAGCTTTTTCAATGCCGCTATTGAGATCCCTCATAGGGAAAGCGCTTCAGTTTTGTCCCCATTCATTGTCAAAGAGGACAAAACTGAACTGAATGAAACGGAATGCACCAAAAAGCATTCCGTTCCGTTAGGTTATGGTCCCATCGCGGACAGAGTAACGCGAGCAGCGTTTTTCAGTTTGCGATGTGGTTCGGAGCAAGACGGATCCGTCCTGGCAAACAATGCAAGTCAATGGGGACGGATCAGTTTTCTCTGACAATAGAAAATGGATCCGTCCCCCCATTGACTTTCAATGGTGTTCATGACGGATCTGCAAAAAATGCTAATGTGAAAGTAGCCTTAGAATATGTGGATTCTGTGGAATGACGTGACCACACCAGAAACCTTAAAGGGAATCTGTCACCTGCATATCAGCAATTTTTTTTTCTCCTTTATCCAAGTGTAATAAAGTACCTTATATCCATATGTGTTCTTTTAGTTGTGTCTCTTGTCTTTTATGTAAAAAAGCGCTTTATCCATTATGCAAATTATCCTAGAGGGGCGTTTTTTTCTCTCCCAAGGTGCCCAGGAACGCCCCCCTGATGTGCCCAGCCCGCCTAAATTTGAATATCAGAAGAACGCCTCCAGCAGCTGAAATCGCCTCCCCCGGCTACCTCCGCTCTTTGCCCTTAAACATCACCGATCTTCCTCTCGCCGGCAGCGCGAAATCTCACAGTTTTAATATTTTCCTCAGGCAGCAGGAAGGCTATATGCTTCCCGGCCCCTGGCCACAAAGCACTGAGGGAAAGGGGGCCCAAGCTGAACTTTTGTACCAGGGCCCATGAGCCTTTAAACCACTGCCCATCCCTATTCTCCCATATGGCCCGATTAACAGGGCCAGGCATCCTCACTGTTCAGATGCCTGGCCCTGAAATCTTGTGCTAGTAAGACTTCATCAGCACATGCGCAGTTGATCCCAGGAGGCTCTTCCCACTGAGTTCTGCTCTGAGCATGTGACAATGATATCATTTTCCTCCCGAAACAGAAGACGCTCGGCTTTGCTCATCTAAAAGCGAAGTGGACAGTCTTCTCTTCCTCAGGGATACTGACATCAATGTCGCTTGCGCAGTGCTGTTCTCAGTGGGGGGAGATCAGCTGCATATGCAACCAAATATGCGTCACCGACAAAAGATTTCCAGGTCGAGCATACGAACAGCAAGGAGGGCTCATTTAATTCACCATGATCAATGTTGCCAGCCAGGCAGCATGCCTGGTTTAATAGGGTTAATCATGGTGACAGATGTTTTTTAAAGGGGTATTCCCATCTAGGACATTGGTCGGCGTATTTCTAGGATGTGCCATCAATATCATCTAGCTGTGGGGGATCTGCTGTAATTTCCAGAAGGGGGGCTCCGAAGTGAAGGGAGAACAGCGGCTCCTGTGCGACCACCCTCCATTCAATGATATGGGAGTTCCAAAAATGCTCTGCCATTTCTGACAGTGTCATAGTGGTGAAAAGAGATGCGGTCTCCCGGTTTGTGCTCCGATCATCGCTATGGGACTTCCAAAAGTGTGCTCGCTTGGCTATTTTTGGCAGTGCTATAGCAGCAAATGAGGAGCAAGCTGTGCATGCAGGGTGTGCGCTCCTTCACTTCGGTGGCCCCATTTTGGAAATAGGAGAGGGTTTTAGAGGCGTAGCTAAAGGCTCATGGACCCTGGTGCAAGAGTTTAGCTTGGGCCCCCTTCCCATGAAAGCACATGGCCTTTCGTGCTACCTGAGACAAAAATTGAAACAGCACCCCCCATGCCAAATTCTTGACCTAACCCCTTCCCTCAAGCCAGAGGACTAACTTGAACATTCTGGGTGCCAGTGCAAAATCTATAACAGAGCCCTACCAGCATGCACTTTCTATAATACCAGTGTCTTCCTATGTGGCACAATGGTCTTTGGGCCCCCTCAGGCTCCTGGGCCAGATAACGTCTGCTACCTTTGCCACTACCTATTACCTTTGCCATCAATGTCCCAGATTGGAATACCCCTTTAACTTAGTGTATGCATGTATACAGTGTAGCCTAAAAAGCTGCATATGTGCCCACAGTATGCTCTCAGGAACCGATCCCTGGTGTGGGTTCACTAAACCACCAGCATACTGTTATGCAGAGACCCAAACTTGCCCATAGCAAACCCATCTGGCCACTACAAATTCATAGGACTCTTCTTCAGGTGCAAAGGGTTCATATGCTGGGCTCCCATAAAGCCAGGGATGGTCCATCTCGCTTTACTGCTGTGAAGTGCATGTGTAATGAAAGTAGGTGCGATGTCCTTGGCTTGATGGCTTCTATGGCGCCCTGCATCTGATGATGCTGTAGAAGAGTCCTGGACTCTTCTCCCAGTCAGTTTGAATTTAATTTGCTATTCTTTATTGGGCAGAACGGTTTGCTATGTACAGGCTTGGGTGCCTAACAGCATACTCATGATTAAGTGGCCACAAAACAGAGGACAGGTCCCCTTTGAAGGATGCCAGCAGCCCTTTGAATGTAGCTGTTGATGTGACTGGAGGAGAAAACATATTGTAACTCAAAATCAATGCAACATTCCAAGGAGCCTTGAGTAAAGATTAGGGTTCTTACATTTAGAGGCTTCTGCACCATAATCTTGATATCCCTGGGATCAGTCCTGTTGTCTGGCCTTGGTTTGAGAGGTCGGTTCGCGCAGCTTAGAGACACAATGGTCATGTATATGATATAGAGAACGGTCAAGGTCCAAAAATACGGCCGGCCAAACCTCTGCCACTTTCTATTGACCAGCTCCTTGACTGGAGATAGGTCCAATATCCGCCGTGCCTGGAAAGAAAAGAAAGGTCACGTTTATTAATGTAATGCTCTTCTGTGGACATTTTTATGTAGTCCTAACAAGAGAACAATAGAGCTGCCACACTGTTATCCCAATTCTATAGCTACTATTATGATGAGGATTGCCCTGCCAATAACATTGTCTCCACACAGCAGAAGCAAACTGACAATGCACAAATCTATATTGAAGGAGGTCTTATCATTTCTGCTACAGGAGGACACAACTTGGTATTAAATTTTCGATGGTAAAGAAAAACAGCCCCAAAAATTGTCTTCTAATTCTATGAATACAGAGTTTTTAAAAATGCCCCTTTCTGATGTAAGGGTCCCTTTAAGCATACTTTGAGCAGATCCCAAACTACACTTAGATCCAGGAATATGCTCCGAATTCCACCAACTCTATCATGGAGAGGTCTACCGTCTGGGTTAGGAAAATGCCCTATAGTCTTACATGAGGTCAGGAAAGCAGCAATCACTATGCGGACCAGAAATGGCATTCATAACGGCCTCTAGACTGTTACCATCTCAAGGTTTAGTGTGGCAACCAATTACAGGGGGACCTACTCTTTAAGTACCCACAATGCACCTTGGTGGCTTCTAGTATGCGTACCTCTCTTTTCTTTCCAGAAACCACCAAATCCAGAACAGACTGAGGATCTTCCCATGTGTCTATCTCAGTAAGGTCATAGAGATAGCAGCTGATGGGACCGAATGTCCACTGTAGTTGTCTTCTCTTTAGTACCAGGTGCTGGAACATCTAAGAAAAATGAAAAACAGAGATTCAGTTTACACAAATCCCAATTTACATTCATCGAAAGGCCAATGGTCTCCTAACGGGGGTCTATTAGGACCAATTTGGGAAATTGCTTCAAATACATATATTGAGGGACCACCTGCATAGTCTTCTGCATACATACCACCGTGTTACCTTCCACAGCTGCCATTTTTAAAGGAGTAAGGCCTTCAATATTGTGTATGTCTTCTAGACCTGGACCATGCTTCTCCTTGTGGTAGCTTACGATAAGATCATACATCTGACAGGCAGACATCTTGTTTGGCTGTAGCGTCAGGATATGGAGGATGGTATTTCCTAAAGCCAGGACAATAGAAGAAAGTTGTGCTCTATTAAAGGGGTTGACCGGCATTTTTGGCTGCCCTACCCAGATTGTTGGACTAGTTGGAGAAATCATACTTACTTGCATCTCATCACTCCATTCCGGTCCCTGGCATCCGCTGGTTTTCCAGTCCCAGGCCTGGACTGTCAACTTTCACGCACCCCGTTGCAGCCAATGACTGGCCTCAGTGTTGACATGTCTCCAAGCAGCACGTCACTGCAAGGTCACCCCTGAGGCCTGTCATTGGCTGAAGAGGTACACGTGACCCATCCATCCAGAAGTTTATAGGACGGGGACGGAAGGCCACTGAGCATAGCCAGGGATCTAGAACAGAGTGACAGGGAGCAGGAGAGTATGGATTTTTCTTCAACACACTGTGTGGGACAGGGAAAAACAAAACAAAAAACACAACAATATATGAAAAAATATGCTGAACTTCTCACCATGGGAATCTTTGGCCTGGGCATCGGCTCCATGCTGCAGCACCAGCCGCACCAGCTCTGCATTACCCACACATGCAGCAAAGGAAAGAACGTGCTCCCCTGCAATGAGAAAAGATGTCAAAGCTACTCCATATCCACTTAGCACTTTCCTACAAGCCAGAATCGAGAGGGTCTCTGCAAGAATGACTTGCGCTCTAGAGGACTCATAGTGCCCCTGTTTTCATGGATGGCTGCTGCAGAGGAACTGCCGGCAGGCCATGACAGAACCTTTTCCATTTCCTCTACCCCCAACTTCTTGTTCACATGCATTTCACAAGTAGGGGCCAGATGGGAGGGAGTAATGATAGCAACATCAGACTACACAATTTTTACTTTTTGCAGTCTGTAGTCAAGGGGACTCATAGATCTGCATTAACCCCTTCCAGACCTAAAGTCCAGACTTTAAAGATGGCGCTTGTTCAGAAGCTGGTGGCATAGCCGCTGGGTGCGTGCTGTTTTACACGGCAGACACATGAAAGCAATGTCTTCGATCGGCAATAAAACTGATCATGGACATTTAACACCTCAGATGCTGGGAGCGCTGCACTCCCCGAACCCGAACTACTTCCCCGCATTGAGATCATGGGAGCCTTTTGCTTTTTATTAAAAAAAATAAAAAATAAATTATATATATATATATCTATATCTATATCTATATCTATATATATATATATATATATATATATATACTCCCATTTCCCATATTAAAGTTGAACAATAAAAAAAATTAAGATCATAGACATTGCTGCCTCCTAAAATGCCAATACTGTTAAAATATATTACATATTTATCCCGTGCGGTAAACAGCGTAACAGAAAATAAAATCAAAATGGCTGACTCAATGAATTTTTCGTTGCATGGCATCATGGAATTGAGTTTTTTTTCCCCCAATTTCACTTAATTTTTTTATTTTATTTTTTGCAGCTTACAACTACATCCTATGCAATATAAAATCGTGCTCTTAGAAAGTACAGCTTTTCCCACAAAATGTGAACAGAAAACAAAAAAAATAAATAAAAGGACAGAAAGTACAAAAAAAGGAAAAAGTCCTTAAAGGGTTAAAAAGTAGGACATTTTTCTGTAGCTATTACTTGTCATAATATTCACATGCATTTTAAAAAATAGGGGATACATGGAGGACATGTCCGTGTCACGCCCAAATTGTGCAGTGTCAGTAGAGCAGCCATAGGAATGAATGGGGTGAATGCGCAAATTTCACTGCTACCCCATTCAATCCAATGGCTGCCCTGCGATCCTTGGGTGCAAGATGTGAAGACATGTTCCGCCCCAAACCGCTGTGCATGCATACCCCAATGACTGCAGCATCAGACCACGCAAGTTTTGTTGTAGTCTGTAGTCATAGAGACACATAGATCAGCGCTGGGGCTGTCAGCATAAAACAGCAGGAGATTTCTTCAGTAGATATCACTCACCATAATAGAAGGAATTGGGTTTCAGTTGGAAGAAGGTGCCCACCGCCTGCGCCGCGCACACATTGGCTTTACTTTTAATCAGTTCCTGAGCAATCGCCACGTTCTGGCGCATGATGGCGATGTGCAAAGCTGTCTGACCTGTCAGAAGAGGAGAAGACTGTCTCAGAACATGGCAGTAACCTGACTCCAGGCCTCGTCAAGGTATTTGGTTATACAGCAGCACACGGAGCACCCCCACAGCTACTGCCCGTAGGAGATTTATAAAACTGTCAAAAAGGGAAAAAAAAGTGTGTTGCCCATAGCAACCGCAGTGCAGCTTTCATTATATTCTCTGCTCTTAAAAATGAACGCGGTGTTGTGATTGTTGCCCATAGCAACCGCAGTGCAGCTTTCATTATATTTTCTGCTCTTAAAAATGAACGCAGTGTTGTGATTGGTTGCTATGGGCAACAAAGACAGTCTCCATACAATCTCCCCCTCTGGGTTTCATTAAAACGGTCTCTGTTGCCCATAGCAACCAGTCCACCCTAAACATTCACTTTTCCAGTGCAGTTAACCACTTGAAGACCACAGGTTTATACCCCCCTAGTGACCAGGCCCTTTTTTACAAATCCGCACTACACTACTTTCACCGTTTATTGCTCCGTCATACAAGTTACCACCCAAAGGAATTTTACCTCCTTTTCTTCTCACTAATAGAGCTTTCATTTGGTGGTATTTCATTCTAGCTGACATTTTTTACTTTTACTTACTTTACTTTTTTTGACTAAATTTTTGCAAAAAACGTCATATTTCGCTTTCTGTTGTAAAAATTTTCAAAAAACACTACATTTCAATTTAAATTTTTCTCTAAATTTATTGTTCTACATGTTTTTGATAAAAAAAAAAAAATGCAATAAGTGTATATGTATTGGTTTGGGTAAAAGTTACAGCGTTTACAAACTATGGTGCAAAAAAGTGAGTTTCCGCACTTTGATTTTCTGAGCACCTGTCCTGTTTCATGACGCACTACAATGCCCAGACAGTAGAAACACCCCATAAATGACCCCATTTCGGAAAGTAGACACCCTAAGGTATTCGCTAAGGGGCATAGTGAGTTCATGGATTTTTTTATTTTTTGTCACAAGTTAGCGGAAATGGAATTTTTTTTTTTTCAAAAAATTTCATTTTCCGCTAACTTGTGTCAAAAAATAAAAACTTCCATGAACTCACTATGCCCCTTAGCGAATACCTTGGGGTGTCTACTTTCTAAAATGGGGTCACATGTGGGGTATTTATACTGCCCTATCATTTGAGGGTCTCCGCAGTCATTACACGTATGGCCAGCATTAGGAGTTTTTGCGATTCTCCTTATATTGAGCATACGGGTAATGAGATACATTCAATTCTATGGGGACAGACTTTGTCCCGCTCAGATCCGGAATTGCGGATCTGCACTTCCAGATCCGCAAAAATATAGAACATGTCCTATTCTTGTCCGCAATTGCGGACAAGAAAAGGAATTTTCTATATAGTTCTGGCAATGTGCGGATCCGCAAAATGCGGATAGCACATTGCCAGTGTCCGTATTTTGCGGATCCGCAGATCCATGGATCCGCAAAACACATACGGACGTCTGAATGAGCCTTACAGGGGGGTGATAGGGGGTGATCAGAGGGGGTGGCATGGGTGATCAGGGGTTAATCAGTGATGGGGGGTGGGGGGGGGGGTGTGTGTGTAGTGATTGGTGCACTTTACTTATGTTTCCTCTGGTGGTCCCAGACAAATGGACCACCAGAGGAGCAGACAGCAGGCATATCAGACGCTGTTTACAAAACAGCGTCTGATATGCTTTTTAAATGTGTTTTTTTTTCGCATCTACAGCCTGCCAGCGCATGATCAGCCCTGGCAGGCTGTAGTTTCAGTTGTCCCGGTTACGATCGCATGAATGCGCGCGCGCGTTCATGCGAAATCTCGGGTCTCACGAAATGACGCCGATAGGCGGCAGTGAGACCTGAGAGAGCCGTCGCGCTGACGCCCATCGGCGTTAGCGTGGCGGCAAGTGGGGGTTGTGTCATGAAAAATATTCTACAATTTTCAAAAGCAGCACCTGGATGTGAATACTTTTGTAATTGCATGTAATTAAAAATTCTGTATCGTTATTGAGTTATTCAATAAAATCTACCTGTATAACGCCACCTGCTGTTTGCACTCTTCCTAATTTCTCTGTCCTGCTCACTTAGATGGACGCACACGCTCAGTTCCATCCTTCAAGTGCCACCAGCTGTGGCAGAAAGAACATGCACCCTTAGAAAGGACACTCCCCTTAGCTGCCAGCTTGCAATAAATTTAGCAGAAGAATTGGAGCAATGAATGAGGAGATCTCTGGATCCACGTGAGGTACAGGGCTGGTTGTAGCTTTGTTAGAGAGGTCATGCACTAGATTATGTCTGGTTTTGATTTTTTACAATATTCACGGGGAGATCCTCCTTTTAAAAGACCAGGACAACTCTGTTTTGATAAATGAGGCTAGTGGCAAGTGTCACAGACTAATAAAGCTGTCAAAAAATAAATAAAAAAATGCCATTGTTGCCCATGGCAACCAATCATGATACAGCTTTCATTTTTCAAGAGCAGAATGCAAAATGGAAGCTGTGCTCTGGTTGCTATGGGCAACAAAAACAGTCTTCAAGGCCGTGATGCAGCAGCTGAAGCCTCGCCCTCCTGTGGAGGCCGCTGGTTGCATGAATTCAGAGGTCACGCCTCCGTGAGCCCTAAAGTTTGTTTGGCCATTGGCTGCCGCGTTATAAAGACTCCAGTCACAGACCAGCAATATGTAGTCTAGTATCTAATTACTATACTAACTAACTAAGGCCTCATGCACACGACCGTTTTGGTCCGCGTCCGAGCCGCATATTTTGCAGCTCGGGCGTGGACCCATTCACTTCAATGGGGCCGCAAAAGATGCGGACAGCACTTGGCTGTCCGCATCCGTTGCTCTGTTCCGTACCCCTGCAAAAAAAATAAAATAAAATAGAGCACGACCAATTCTTGTGCGTTTTGCGGACAAGAATAGGCATTTATACAATGAGCCATGTTCCGTTCAGCAAATTGCGGAATGGAACGCGGAGCAGTATCCGTGTTTTGCGAATCCACGGTTTGCGGACCGCAAAACACATACGGCCGTGTGCATGAGGCCTAACTAGTATATGACTTCAGATATCCAGATCTTCAGGATACCCTGCACCAAGCAATCAGTTTCCCTGCAGCGCCACCACTGGGGAAATGAGGCATTACATAGATCTCATTGAAGTCAATAGGTTTTCCACGTAATGTGAAGACACGGTGGTTTCTCCACTGTGACAGTCACTCATTGAAGCCACTCTGGACGCCGATTTATAGATGAAAGTCCTGAATGGCAAAATCACCGAATTAACTTAAACAGGTTTTCCCATTATTAATGTAAAAAAAAAAAAAAAAAATTTAAAATTGCACATCATATAGTACATGACAAGATCTACCAAAGCTAGAACCAGCCCTGTACCTCACATGGATCCAGAGATCTGCCCATTTTTAAAAAAAAGTGTTTATTTATATGAATTTTATAACATTACAACCATTCCCGAAGGGAAAGAGTAACAAAGGACAATGATGGACAGCACATCCAGGTTCAAGTGCTCATACAATATTTGCCGGAAGGGAAAACAGCAAAGCAATGACATCCTAGCACAACACATGAGTATTCCCTAAGGACCTTATTCATATTACGAGCACAAGACCACGACAATCACACACACTCCCCTTATTCAGCCTGGGGTCCCAGAACCCCAGGGGAGGCGCTCAGATGGTTCCCTGAGCATGTAGCCAAAGGCCCTAAATCTGATCAAACTTATCAGGTGTCCCTCTAGCTGCAAAAGCAAGTTTATACATCTGTAAGTCAGCGTTAATGAGTTGGATCCAGGATCTAAGAGTAGGGGTCTTGGGTGCAGGGGCGTAGCTATAGGGGGTGCAGAGGTAGCAGTCGCTACTGGGCCCAGGAGCCTGAGGGGGCCCAAAGACCCTTGTGCTGTATATGAAGATACCAGTATTATACAAAGTGCATGCTGGTCAAGTTACATCTCAGGCTGGAGGGAAGGGGTTAGGTCAAGAATTTGGCAACTTCCTACCATATTTGGTAAGTACTACCTCCGTCACGAGCCCTAGCAAACATAAGGGAGAGAATATCCCCGAGAGTCCCAGTTTTGAAGAAATATAGTCACAGATTCCCCTCCAGTACTCCTGCAGGACGGGACATGTCCACACCATCTGAAAGAACGAACCTCTCGGCTCTCCACACCTAGTACATGAGGGGTCTGGGAGCCTACGCATAAGGTTCAGGCACACTGGGGTGAGATAGACCCTATGAATCCATTTGAGCTGAATGAGCTGGTCTCGAGCATTTATTACCGTGGATTTCCAAACAGAGGCCAGTTCCTCCAGACAAGACACCCCAATCTCGGGGATATCGACCCTCCGACGCTCAAAGGAGCGACAGAGCGTCAAATCCTGCATTTTCATAATCTCCACATAAAATGATGAAACAGGTTTGTATGGCTGCGTCCGCCGAGCTACAGATTCAAGGGGGCCGCATTTCAAACACAGAGACAAGGATTTAAACTGGGCTTCACAAGGGTGTCTCAACTATAGGTATCGATAAAAGCATGTACGGGGTAGTTTGTACTCCCTTCGAAGGCCATCAAACGAAAAGACCCCATCCACATACAGCTGGGCAAGGTACTTCAAACCCCTTTGAGGCCAAAATTCATAATCTGGTAAGTGAAAATTCCTTTAAACTGCTTGTTACGCCACAGGGGCACATATGGGGACCAGGTATCGCCTCCCTCATCTTTTGTGTGTATCTCCACAAACTGCTTCCAGGCCGCCACAGCTTCAGTGTAATACAATACTGTAGTCACCTCTCCCCGATACACCAAATTTGCCAGAGCCTCAAATGAGCCCACCAGAGCCGCCTCTAGAACCACCGCCGGGTTATCAGCATCGGCTCTGATCCACCAAGAAGCGTAAACTAATTGGGCAGCTATATAATATAAACGCATGTCAGGCATTCTCAGACCCCCTTGAGTTTACAAGGCATTTAATGATTTCCTTGCCAGTCGAGGAGACTGATGTCTCCACAGAAAGGGGAAAGCATCCTATCCAAGGAATCAAAATGGAGCTGAGGAATCCTCGCAGGAGCCGCTCTGTACAGATATAGAAGTTTCGGTAACAATACCATTTTCACCATATTCGTTCTACCTATCATGGTCAGTGGTAGGTTTTCTCAAGCTTCCAGTTTACGCGTAATGAATGCCATAGTGGGAACTATGTTGAGCTGGTAAAACTGCTTGGGATCTCTGTGAACTCTAATCCACAAGTATACAAACTGGTCAACTACCTTCAGACACGAGAGGGACGATACATCTGAGCTAGACATCTCATCAACCAAACAAACTGGATTTACTCTAGTTGACTTTGTGACCCAAGTATCTCCCAAAACCATCAATTGTGTCTAAGAGAGCTTCCAAGGAGGGGCCAGTGTCAGCCAATTAGACCAGCAAGTCGTCAGCGTACAGTTATATCTTTTCCTGTAGACCCGCTATGGACCAGCCTTCGATCAACCTAGATTTGTTGACTAGTTGAGTCAGAGGTTCCATGACTACAGCGAATAACATAGGGGACAAGGGGCACCTCTGTGCAAGTCAAAGGGGCATGACAGGTAACCGTTCACCCTTACCCGAGCCACTGGGGCCTGATATAATAATTGCTCCCACCGTATGAATGACTGAGGGAATTGCAGGCAACGTAACGTCTCCCACATGAAATTCCATTCTACAGAATGAAAAGCTTTCTCATTATCAAGAGACGCAATCGCCCGGGACCCAGCATTATCATGAGTGACCTGTAGGTTGGTAAACAGTCTTCTAAGATGGATATTGGTAGTCTTACCCGGCATAAGAGATCTCCCCATTTACTGTCTCAATTGCTCTGCTAGAGCTATTAAGCTGGCAGCTCCCTCCCTATCACCCCTCAGGAGGCAGTTGACGGATGGAACTGAGCATGTGCGTCCACCTCAGTGAGGTGGACACACATGCTCAGTTCCATTTGAAAACCTGAGGTTTGAATACTTTTCGTGGAACAACCCCTTTAACCAGTTCCGGGTCCTCCTGTTGCTCTTCCTAGCCATTTTCAGCAATGTCTAATAGATAAGATCTCAAGTAGAGGACGCCTTTCTTTTGTTTAGAATATGTTGAACCTATGGAAGTAATATTAGACAGTAATAATGGTAATTAGCACCCACCTTTGTACAGGTCGGAGGTCATGGGCATGTTAACGAGCTCAGGAGCCAGTTCCAGCAGAACCTTCACAGACTCCAGGTTATCGTGCAGGACGGCCAGATGTAGCGCAGTCTCCCCGGCGGCTCCTGGTAAGAGGTTCATCATTGTGAGACATAGAAGGTGGTACGAGTTATGGAGAGATTGAAATGTAACAGAGCAGGTTTTATAAATGCTGATATTCCTGATAAACGCCGCCGTGAAGTTTATAGAAGTATCAGTTCGTATAAGGTTATACTTCTGAAGCGCTGCAGAATATGTCGGCCCAATATAAATTAAGATCCCTCCTATTTTCCAGCGAATTCAGGGGTTGAAGGAATAAAAATGCCAAGAGCAAAAGCAGAGATAGAAAACGGTCTTCCATAGGTCGTAAACGTATAGAAGTCACAGCATAAAAAGCACAAATAGAATATAAAACACAAAAGTAGCATAAAAGGTCATATCATGACTACGCTTCCAGAAGTCTGAGGAGCCTTTAGTTGTGAGCACCAACCCCCAGGGTTTCTTGGAGATCAGCACAGATTCTTGACATGTCATCGCTCCAGGTGACCTCATCCTCCAATATGTGATCTTACCTTACATACCCCGCTTGTTTACCATTTTTCTGTCAAAAGTAGTGGAAAAAAACCAGATTCATGAAGCTCTGATACCACACCTGTTTGGAACGGGTACTGTCAATTCCTCCTCATATTATAAGAAAAAGGATGTGACCCAGCCAGCTCTCCCTGCTTCTGCTGAAACAGATGAAGGAACTACAGCTGGTTCTCATGACTGGGGAGAGTCAGACCTGCAAGCCAGTCCACCTGCACGTAGAAAGCTGATCCAGTGTATGAATTACTGGGGCACAGCGTGTGGAGCCAATATATTCAGGGGGCACAGCGTGTGGAGCCAATATATTCAGGGGGCACAGCGTGTGGAGCCAATATATTCAGGGGGCACAGCGTGTGGAGCTAATATATTCAGGGGGGCACAGCGTGTGGAGGCAATATATTCAGGGAGGCACAGCATGTGGAGCCAATATATTCAGGGGGGCACAGCGCGTGGAGCCAATATATTCAGGGGGCACAGCGCGTGGAGCCAATATATTCAGGGGGGCACAGCGCGTGGAGCTAATATATTCAGGGGGGGCACAGCGCGTGGAGCTAATATATTCAGGGGGCACAACATGTGGAGCTAATATATTTAGAAGCCATAGTTAGCTATTGTTTGGTAATGTACTACGATTCCATGCTATGTAATGTGTAGTCACAATATCTGTGCCTGGTGTAGGCACAGCAAGGGTTAATTATCCTGGCCCAGCCCTCTTAGGGAGCTTAAGGTGTGGGCTGGCTCCACCTGTATTCCCAGAGAGTTCTAGTTAGGGCTCATGCACATGACTATGTATTTTGCTGTCCGCAAAAAATATGGATGACATCCGTGTGCATTCCATATTTTGTGGAACGGAACAGCTGGCCCCTGATAGAACAGTACTATCCTTTTCCGTAATGCGGACAATAATAGGATACATTTTATTTTTTTGTGGAACGGAAATACGGAAACGGAATGCACACAGAGTAACTTCCGTTTTTTTGCGGACCCTTTGAAATTAATTGTTCCATATACGGTCTACAAAAAAATAAAACGAGACGGACACGGAAAGAATATACGTTCGTGTGCATGAGCCCTTAGTCTGAGGGAGAACTTAAAGGAGGCAGGGAGCCGACATTATGTGCAGCTTTCCTCAGGTTCCTGCTTCAGGAATCTGAATCCTCAGATTTTGCTATAGCAAGAGAGGAGGAAAGACAAGTTTGGAGAATCTGCATGGCCAGGCAAAAAGGCAGTCAGCAAGGTAACCTGTGTAAAGCTTTCCAGACCCTGCTACTGTGGAGGGGTAACAAAGAAAGACGCCATACACACCACAATAATGACTTGGCCAGTTGTATGATTGAACCTGCATAATGCTGTGTAAATTGCAGGAGTACAGTTTCCATCCAGAGAGAGACTTTAGTAACCAGATAGCCATTGCTTTCAACATTGCCTAAGTGATGCACAGACATCTGGAAAAAAGATTTTTACTGTGTATAAACTGATGGATGTACTAAAACTCGTATTTTGCGTTCAAATAATGAAGGACATTTGTTTTGTTAAACATGGCCTGGTTACTGACTGCTACTATGCCATCACGGCCTGGGGAGACTACTGTGACACATCCTTTAGTCGGGGCCACTACTATTTACGTTCTCCAATCCAGTTCCTTGGGGGCTCACTGCACTAATATATTCAGATGCCATAGTGTGTGTGTAGCTAATATATTCAGGGGGTACAGTGTGTAGCACTGTTATGTTCAAGGGCAGTGACATTAAGGGGCTCCATGCGTTACATAATCAGAAGTCCATGGGGCTATAGAGGCTGTAGAGCAGCAAACATATATGAGTCAAGGCAGAAGTAGTTGTCATAGAGGTGTGGGCCAGATGGAGAAGAAAATAATTATATTTACAGTGTGGCAAACCAGTTTAAAACTCTAGGCTTGAAGGAACATATGCTTGAACAATTTCCACATCTGGCTATTCGTCTTATACACTAATCTTGGTCAGCCCAGTAGCCCCATCAGGTAAATATGTTAGAGAGTCATATCAGTAGTGGTCTGGGAATTATTAGTATCAGAGTTTGACCTCCCTGGCATATCCACAATAAGAGCTCAGCAGAGTCTTCATTTGCTTTATGCAGATTTGCTGTGGATTTCATGGATTGGAAAGGGTGAAATTGACGGTAAAAATTATTGGCATTGCGACAATTACTTTGACAAGCTACAGATTTGAGCATTTCTTCTGCTACATGTGGGTATTGGAAGCCCCAGCCACATGTATTGTACAGTAAATGGCGGACCTTTACTATCTCTATCTGCTGCTTTACAGGTTCCGCTGGACTGGATGTGTATGAAGATATACCTTCCGCTTATATGGCATATGATGGAACCGGTCAATTTTTTTGAACGGAATCTGATGGACATAACTTCTTTGTGTAAACATATGAAATGGAAGGCCTACTGGGTGCAACAGAGGCCTTATGGACAGAAATATGCGTTACTTCTGTGTGCATGTAAGGTAATGGCAATTATTGTGGCCATACGCTTTACATAGCTGACAGACAAGTGCTTGGCCTACAGCTGTCTATTGGCCGGTGTTCCCATACACATTAGATGGTCACCCCATTCCACCGAAATCACCCAGCACATTTACCGTAGGAGATGTTTGCGACTAAATCAGCCCTGTATCCCATGGCAGGAACTGCTGCTCGCTCTTGGTCTAGCTCCACTGAATACCGCTGAACAGCAGGCCGGCTCCCTCTGCACAGTCCGGTAAACTGCGCAGCAAATACCATCGGACGCATGAACTGCGATATTGCTTCCCATTGAAATCAATGGAAGGTGGTTCCAGTGTAGATTTGTCCCAGTTTTCTGCATCAAATCCGCTCTGAAAACCGCACCTAAAAGGCTTTGTCTGAATATACCTTTATACTGATTGTTGAAGCCTTGCCTACAAGCAGTGTCAGACTAAGGGTCAGTGTCCGTTCCGATTTTTTTTTCAGCGGACCTTATGTGCAACTATTCATTTCAACGGGTCTGTAAAAAAACGGAAGTTACTATGTGTGCATTCCATTTCCATATGTCGGTTTCGCAAAAAAAATAGAACATGTCCTATTATTGTCCACATTACGGACAAGGATAGGACTGTTCTATTAGGGGCCAGCTGTTCCATTCCGCAAAATACAGAATGCACACGGACGTCCTCCGTGTTTTTTGCAGACCACAAAATACATACGGTCATGTGCATGAGCCCTAAGAGTCTTAGGTCCACCAGAAGAAATGAATCGGCCCGCTGTCAATCTAGAACACACCTAGATCTGCTAAATTATGCAGTTACCAGTTTAGGCCGTGCAGAAACCCCCCGCCAAAAAAAAAAAAAAAAAACCTATTGCAGAATCAATAAATTCTGCATCATCTAAAAATCAAGGCACTGTCCCCAGAAGCAAATAATTGACATCAAATAAGCTACAAATGGGTTTGGTTATTCTGGACTTTTGGATCCCATTGGTGGACCCACCAGTGGAACAAGAGTCCTTTTATTGAGCAGTAGGTACTCTGTGTGCTGCCATGGGATGAACTGTGCAGAGCCACGTTCTTGGGTTCTTTCCTCCAAAACGCATTGCCATGATGAAAATTTCCTTAATGTGACATACAACGGAAGAGGTCCCAAATCTCTGTATCAAATTGGAGGCATAGGTCTAGGAGCCGACAGAAGTCTAGGGCCTCAAAGAGGTCTAGGACCCCTCTGAAGCCTACAACCCCACAAAAGCCTGTGACCCATAGAAACCTATGGTTCACTATTACATTTCCACACAACTGTAAGGTTACATGAAGCCATACAGGGCCAGGTGTATGAGCTCTTACACTTTAAACCCAAGATTTAGGGAAGAGAACTGCAGAATGAAATATGGTAGGAAATATAGAATATGAGCAGCACTTACCTGTCTGTAGCGGATTAATAGCTTTACATGATAGAAGCTTCTTCAGCGCTTTTACGCGGTTCCTCTGTGCACAGTACAATAGCGGCAGCTCCTGAATTCTGCAAAGCAAACAACCCATTGTTATTCTTCCCTTCCCCGGTCAGTGTATGGAAACTGAAAAGTGACTCCACTCAGAGCACATAACTAAAGGTGCATTTACACGGACCGAGAATCGGGCAGACTATCGGGAACGACTGTTCCTGCGCACAGTCATTCCCAACAATCTGCCCGTGTAAAAGTGCCGCCGAACACCCAATGAACAAGCAAAACGCTTGGCATGCAGGCACCACCGATCATAGTTTCTGGGTAGCAGATCGTGCGGTCTAAACAGTGATCTGCTGCTCAGAAGCCATGAATCTGTATGATGACGAGGGATCGATATAGCGATCCCTCATCCTCATACTGTGAAGGAGATCTCTGCATGTAAATGCAGCGAGTGTTCTCCTTCACTGAGCGAGCAGCCGACTTCACTTCCCGACAATCGGCTGCAGAATCGTCCCGTCTAAATCCACCTTAAAAGGTATCATTACACAAGGCGATGATCGCTACAAATGAGTCGTTTCTTGGTGTAGTGAACGTTCCAACAATGACCCTATAGGCGCTTCGATTATCGTTCACAAAATTGTAATTGCATGCAGCGATCATCTCTACTGTATAAGGCTGGGAGATCTTCGCTCGTTCCTCGGGAGATCAGTGACAACTTTACATAAGACAATTATCAGCAATGAGGTTTCCTTGGGACATTCCTTCTGAATACTTGGCCCGAAAATGAACCCGTGTAAAGGAGCCTCAAAAGCTTGTTTAGTGGGTGAAGGCATCATTGATGCAAACACCAAAAGCATCATTTGTGGGCAGCAGTTTGCCCTTTATAAACAGGAATCTGCTCCCCAAAAACAAGGATTCTCTATGGGGAGAAGCTCTTTCCTGCAGAGTGACCCAGTGGTTCATTGCTAAAGGGTTAATGCTATGGTTCACTGCAAAAGGGTATTCTGCTAAAGTTGTCTGTGATGTTAAGTATGACAAATGATGAAAGCATCCACTCTGTAGTATATGGGTAGGAAATAATTAACTGGCAGTCCTTAGTGATAGTTGCCAGGTGGTGGGCTGGCCCCACTTTCCGCTGTTTAATGAGTTCCTGGCAAGCAAGCCAAGAGGAAGAGCATACTGTATATAGAGTTCCTGGCAAGCAATCTGAGAAAGAAGCAAGAGGAAATAATTCCTCTCCAGGGAGACACCATGCCTTTTATCTAACAGCAAGGGCACCTCAACCCCCACCGGGCAGGATACTCCAAAATCCAGGGTGTGACCCAAGGGGAAGAAGGGTTGCACCTGGATGAGAGTAGGAGCGGTATTAACCACCATGAGAACTATAAACACCCTCATTGCCACCATCACTCTAACCCTCCGTCTTCACAAAGTCCCACAAGCATAAGAATTCACGCCCATGACACTTACCCTCAGTTCACACTTGCGCGTTTTACAGCGCATTCGAACGCGCTGTAAAACGCATAACCGATGCAAACCAATGCTTCCCTATGGGACTGGTTCACATTTTCGCGTTTTACAGCGCGTTCAAACGCGCTGAAAAACGCCCGATGCATAAACAAGTACTTGAGCTTTTGTTGGGGCGTTTGTCGCGCGTTTTGGCCCATAGACTTCAATGGGAACGTGCAACTCTTGTATTTTGCGCGTTTTTGACACTAAAAACGCGCATTCGAATGCACGTTTATGAATTTGCAACATGCTGGAAGGGCCAAACTTCATATAGACAGGGATATTTGGTCATTGGACAACACTGCAGTCAATCACACAAACGCGCGTTTACTATTGACAAAAAAGTGCGACAAAAACGCGCGGAAGACGCGCGTCTCAGAAACGCTCAGGTCTGAACCCAGTGTTAAGGTTGAGCTCAGACGCATCCTGTTTCTACAGTTGTCTCTAATCAGGTTTGATGGAGAAATTCAGTTTGCTCATTGCTATGGTCACAAGCCATGGAACCCGGGGTTAAACTGGCGGGATCCGTGAGTCCTCTGATCCCGGCTGTAGAGCAGGCAGCAGTTTTAAGAACAGTAGCTGTTAGTTACAGCCGGCTCTTAGAGCAGGAACGCGCAGGAAGCCACTCACCCCCCTCCACTGCAGTGACACTGCATTTTATGCAGAGTGAGGACCTGCAAAACCAGTTTCCTATATTGGTGACCTGTCCTCAATAGTGTTGAACAAATTGATCCGGACAAACTTGAATTCGATCCGAATTGTAGGGAAAATTCAATTCGCCACAAAGCCAAATTTCCTCGTGCTTTGTGGTAGCGAATGGATTTCTCCTGAATGGTGGTTAAAAAACAAACAAAAAAACATAACCTCATTCGTTTGAGTGCGATGAGCCAGCCACCATCTTGATTGAGGATCTTGCACGAAATCCTGTGCGCGGTGATGTATGAAGTCACCATGTGGACCGACACGATGATGTCATAATGGGCTGCTCAAGATTACGCACCAAATGTTTAATCAAGATGGTGGTGGCTGGCTCTTCGTGATCTAATGGATAAGGGCAAGTATAATTTTATAAATTTGTTAAAAATTTTACATGGTATTATTACTTTTAGATGCTGGGATCAGCTATGAACGTGGCATATGAGAGGTACAGTGATTTGGGGGGGCGAAATCGCCGCTCTCTCTCATTGCAACAACTACTTACAAAGAAATGTGCTTCGCGACAAAGTAATTGGTCAAGAAGCTAATTTTTTAATAAAATTCGTCAAAGCAGCCAAATCAAATTTTTCGATATTTCGCTTCTCTGTAGGTCATCAATATTAGATCGGCAGCGGTCCGACTCCTGAGAGCCGGGCCGGTCACTCAATGGGACGGAGGACCTGTAATTACTCCTGCCCGCCTCTGCGATATCGACAGCGAGCAGGTAAACAGTGAATAGAATGCAGTGCTCAGGACCTGATCGGGCCCCTACCGATCTGATATTGAGGACCTATCCCGAGGACAGATCATTAATATAAGAAACCCCTTTAAAGGGTCAAATAAATTATTCGTGGATCAATATGGCTGGTTCTTCTAATCCTAGAAACCCCTCTAAAGATAAAGTTAGTGACAACCCCGGAGGGAGCCGGGGTTTGTATGACCATATAGGTTGTCCCTCGGATGATTTTACGGGGTCTCACCTCTTTTGCTGTCGCAAGTTGATTTCAGAAGCACTTTCCACAGGTTTCCGTGTCCACCACAGAGTCATCTTGGTCCACAGTCCTCTTATACCTTCTCACAGGTTAATTCCATGGGTCCTCAGGCAGTAGCACCATCCCTTTAAGAGGTAGAAGCTTGACCTCAAGCTCATGGACAGACGGCTCAGACATGAATGGGGCTCATCCTCCGGGTTGGGTAAATAATTTGCCGCTCACTGCGTTTTTTTCTCCACCCCCAAAGACCATCTCTTGTCAAAGGACGTCGATCCTATGGAGATACCTGTGAGGTTCAAATGTTCATAGTGTTCAGGCATTGTCCTCAGCTCAAAGTGCACAAAATCCTCATTCTAAATAATCAGAATTTTTGTAAAAATTTGGGTTGAATTTACAAATTCAAAATTGATTTTCTCATCTGTAGATCTTGGAAGATTGTAGCAATTAATCTCCCTAGAAAATCTCATCCTTGGGTACATTCTAGACTTTGTAATAGGAACATTGGGGGTCATTTAATAAAGACCGGAGTTTTACGGCAGCCTGTGATGGCGCCTGCGCTGCTGGAGGATGAGCTTAATTTATGACGAGCAGCACGCCTCATCATAAATCAGGTGCACCTTCTAGCAGTCCGTGCACCTAGTTTAAGGGCTCATGCACATGAATGTATTTTCTTTCCGTGTCCGTTCATTTATTTATTAATTTTTTTGCGTAACCATTCATTTCAATGGGTCCGCAAAAAAAAAAAATACGGAAGTTGCTCAGCATTCCGTTTCCGTATGTCCGTTCCACTAAATAATGGAATATTACGGACAAGGATAGGACTGTTCTATCAGGGGCCAGCTGTTCTGTTCTGCAAAAACACGGAATGCCCACGGAAGTCATCCGTATTTTTTGTGGACCGCAAAATACATACGGTCGTGTGCATGGGCACGAAGAGTAGTTTTCAATCAGCATTTATGCCTTTTTTTAGGTGTAAAGCCTCATTCACACATCTGTGCTTAAGGCTACATGCACACGAACGTATGTGTTTTGCGGTCCACAAATTGCGGGTCTGCAAAAAAAAAAAAAATGGATGGTACACGGTGTGCTGTCAGCATTTTTTGCGGTCCCATTGAAATGAATGGGTCAGCATCCTATCCGCAAAAAATAAAATGGAACGGACACGGAAACAAAATACATTTGTGTGCATGTAACCTAAATCCGTGAAAAGGTGGTCAGTGATGCCTCTGTGAAGATGTCCACGAAGGATCCCTGTGTCCGTTTTTTTGCTGCCCGTGTATCATCCGTGTTTCACAGACACTGTGCAGCGGAAAAATAATTTTCAAAGCATCCCTTCCTAATAATCCATGAAACATGGATGGCATCCATGTTGCATCCGTAGTTTTCACAGACCCATAGACTATAATGGATCTGTAAACATGGATAAACTAGAGCATGCATCCGTGCTGAAACCACGGAACCACAGACCGTGGTAACAAAACCGACGTGTGTATACAGACATTAAGGCGTCATGCACACAAACGTATTTTCTTTCCGTGTCCGCTCAGTTGTTGTTTTTTGCGGACTGTAAACGGAACCATTCATTACAATGGGTCAGCAAAAAAAATAAAAATAAAGTTAGGCTGGGTTCACACGAGCGTGTCTGGATTAGGTCCGGATGCGTTGCGGATGCGTTCAGTGAATACTGTGCGATTTCACAGACAAAGCCAATTAGTTTTGCCTGCGATTGCGTTCAGTTGTTCAGTTTTTTCCGCGCGAGTGCAATGCGTTTTGATGCGTTTTTCACGCGCGTGATAAAAAACTGAAGGTTTACAAACAACATCTCCTAGCAACCATCAGTGAAAAACGCAACGCACCCGCACTTGCTTGCGGATGCAATGCGTTTTTAACGCAGCTGCATTCACTTCTATGGGGCTAGGGCTGTGTGAAAAACGCAGAATATAGAACATGCTGCGATTTTCACGCAACGCATAAGTGATGCGTGAAAAAAAACGCTCATGTACACAGACTCATTGAAATGAGTGGGTCAGAATTCAGTACGGGTGCAATGCGTTCACATCACGCATTGCACCCGCGCGGAAAACTCGCCTGTGTGAATGCAGCCTTACTCTGTGTGCATTCCGTTTCTGTATGTCTGTTCCGCAAAATGATAGACCATGTTCTATTATTGTCCGCATTACAGACAAGGATAGGACTGTTCTATGAGGGGCCAGCTGTTCCGTTCCGCAAAATACGGAATGCACATAAACGTCATCTGTATTTTTTGCAGATCCGTGTTTGTGGATTGCAAAATACATACGGTCGTGTGCATGAGCCCTAAACTTAATGGGTGCTACCTGTGGAGAACATGCACAACGCAAATACGTTAGACAGTGATGTATGAATGAGGCTTAAATGTTAATATATTTGCCGGGGCCGATAGCCCAGCCCTGCCCCTTACCAGTGATGAAGACGGCGTAAAAACACCTATGCGGCAACATGCTGTCACGTGAGCGTGTAAAAAAAAAAAAAACGGAAAAACGGGGTCTTGCCATCTTTTTCTTACAACAAAGATTGGCATAACCGTCTTAGTAAATGACCCCCATTAAATGTATGAACCAATATCACAGCAAATCACTATCAATCAGAGCCATCCTTTCAGCAGACAGATGGAGACCAAATAACCAAAATATATATATAAAAAAAAGTAAAAGTAAAACAAAACATGTAATAAGACAAAGGGAAATAAAACAATTAAATCAGCTGAATTCAATGTGTAAGAAAAAAAAAAGTTAAAATAATAAAAAAAAGTCTAAAATAAATAATATTAAACAAAAACATTTGGATGAACTGGATACGGAAAGTTTCGCAGACCATTTATCGGCTTCATCTACTGAGCTTCTGCACCAGGAATTTTATTGATTTTATTAAGATTAAATCGGGATATCCTCCAACCTGTAGCTGTTATTAAACGACGACTTTTAGCCTGCTGGGAGTTGTAGTATTGCGTCGGGTGATACATTGCATTATACACAATAGTGAAGCACTTTCCAAGGATGATCATGGGGGACTCACCTGTCCCAGCAAATGTCCAGCTTCTTCCAGTGACAAGATTCCCATGTCCGGACCTCCTCCCGGAAGCCGTGTTTTAGGAATAGCCCCCCTGCGTCCAGCCGTCCTCGGACCTGGCTTTGGGCGTCTGGTCAGACCCTGTGTTACCTTCAAATGCTGCTAACCAGAAGAGCATAGTGAAACCTGCTGGGCTGGTTACTTGGGACTGCAGATCATTTACACACAACTAGCTGAGTGGGGGTTAACCTGACACAAAGGGCTTCCCCCTCTCATTATCACCTGAGATGTCATCAGCAATTAAAGGCCTTCTCTCCGCATTAACCCTTCACGGGCTCAGGAAGAAATTGAGAGACTGCTTCGGCAGCAGGTTTAGTGGAGGCCGTACACGTCAGGACCAGGATGGGCAAACTGCGGCTCTCCAGCTGTTGCAAAACTACAACTCCCAGCATGCAAAGACTGCTTACAGCTATCAGCCTACAGCAGGGCATGGTGGGAGTTGTAGTTTTACAACAGCTAGAGAGCCACAGTTTGCCCATCCCTGCGTTAGGTCACTCCAGTCAGGAGCAGAATAAGGGCTCATGCGCACAAACTTATTTTTTTTCTGTGTCCGTACGTTTTTTGGGGGCCTGTATGCGGAACCATTCGCTTCAATGGGGGCCGCACAAACAATGGAAATTACTCCATGTGTATTCCGTGTCCGTGCGACCAAAAAATGTGCTAATCTTTTCCCCATTACGGAGAAGAATAGGACCGTTCTATTAGGGGCCACAAAGTGCAGAACGCACGCGGACCGCTAAACAGCCAATGATCATGTGCATGATGGGGCCCCCACTACCCAATGTATGAAAATTAAAACAGCAGCACAAATAAGAATAATTAAAGGTATGTACAGAATAATAGCGCAAAATATTATAAAATCCGCATTATACCGAAAAGCCACCATATTGTTATTCCCCACAATGTCCTTGCACCTCAAAGGGCCATCCCTACCTCCGGGCCCTGTAGCAAGTGCGATGGCTATGCCCATGCTGCCAGTTGCACCTAAGGGAACAAAAAATGTCATAGCCGTTCTCAGAAGGTGTTTCCTTTCTGCTGCAGCACTCTTTGTATCACAGCTCAGGGACATGACCTTTCTGCTGCATCTTTCTCCCTTACGCAGCTCAATGGACATTTCCTTTCTGCTGCAGCCCTCTCCCTATCACAGCTCAGAGATGTGTCCTTTATGCTGCAGCTCTCATCCCTAACACAGCTCAGGGGGCATGTCCTCTAGGCAGCATTTCTCTTCCTTTCACAGCTTAGGGGCATGCCTTTTTTCCGCTGCAGCTCTCTCCCTATCACAGCTCGGGGACATGTTCAGCTCGGGGACATGTTCTTTCTGCTGCAGCTCTCTCCTTAAGACAGCTCAGAGAGTGTGTCCTTTCTGCTACAGCTTTCTCGCTATTACAGCTCAGGGGACACGTCCTTTCCAATGCATATTTCTCTCTATTACAGCTCAGGGTACGTGTCCTTTCTGCTGCAGTTCTCTCTAACTGTCACAGCTTCTAACAGTAAATACAGCTGGTGGCAGATAAAGGCTGGAACTGATCATGTGTGACCACCTCAGCAACGTTACTGGGGTGGACGGAACAATAATGAAAAACAAGCAGCAGGTGGCGCTGTACAGATCTTATTAGTTTTAATTGAATAACTCAGTGACTATACACCTTTATTCATTACATGAAAATGCAAAAGTGTTCAATTCCAGGTGCTGGTTTGAAAAATGTAGAATATTTTTTGTGCATGACCCCTTTAAGAACTATTTTTTGTCTAAAATTGACTAAAACAGAGAATTTCAACCAAAAAAAAGGTTGCTATTTAACCCTACCCTTAGGGCTCGTTCACACGACAGTGGTTTTGGTCCGCATCCGAGCCGCATTTTTTGCGGCTCTGGTGCGGACCCATTCACTTCAATGGGACCGCAAAAGATGTAGACAGCACTCTGTTCCGTGGCCCTGCAACAATGATGCGTCCTGTCCTATTCTTGCCTGGTTTGCGGACAAGAATAGGCATTTCTATAAATGTCCGACCGTTCCTTTCTGCAAATTGCGGAGGGCATGCGGGCAGCATCCGTGTTTTGCGGACTGCAAAACATGGCATGTTCGTGTGAACAAGCCCTTAGTCTGGGGCTCCACTGTGACTTTTTGAAGAACCACTCCAGTAGTTTTCACTCCAGGCGCACGGAATGCCGTAGATACGCCCAATTTATGACGTGTTGTGCCCATCAGGACCCGAACAAGGTATTTTGTTCCCCTAGGCAGAGTAAGGGCTCATTCATACAACCGTATTTTTCAGTCCGCATCCGTTTTGCAATTTCAGGGCTCGGATGCGGAGCCATTAATTTCAATGGGGCTGCAAAAGATGCGGACAATACACGGAGTCCGTTCCACGCTCCCCAAAAACCATAGAACATGTCCTATTCTTGCCCGTATTTGTGGACAAGAATAGGCATTTCTATCATGGAGAAGGACGTTCTGTTCCGCAAAATATGGAAGGCAGGCGGCCGGTATCTGTGTTTTGCAGGTCTGCTATTTGCAGTCCGCAAAAAGGGATACGTTCATGTGAATGAGCCCCTTTTCCTTATCAATTTAAAGTGACCTTACTTTGTAATAAAGAAGCAGTCACAAAAATCCAGAGACTCACAGCTGATGTCTCCTCGGATTCCTTTTCTACCTGATTTGGTTCAGACCACCATGACGATTTCTCCTGAAGACCGCAGAGTTTATTGTGGTCAGGAGTCTGCAGCCCTCTCTGCAATATAAAAAGATAAAAAGACATCAGTAGTAAAGATGAGCGAACTTTAAAAAAAAAGTCTGTTGTTCGGCGTTCGGGTGGTGGTAAGTCGCGCATCCCGTTATGGATTCCACTATAGCGGCATATGGAATCCATAAGGGGCGGCTGCCACCAACCCGAACTGTTGAACAGCCGAAGGACCTGGGGTGACGTCACCGTCATGTGATCAGTGCAGGGGGCGTGGCTCAGAACGGGATCAAATCCAGTGCTGAGCCACGCCCCTGCACTGATCACATGACAGTGACGTCACCCCAGGTCCTTCGGCTGTTCAACAGTTCGGGTTGGTGGAAGCCGCCCCTTATGGATTCCATATGCCGCTATAGTGGAATCCATAATGGAATGCGCGACTTACCACAACCCGAACGCCGAATACCGGACTTTTTTTTAAAGTTCGCTCATCTCTAATCAGTAGTAATAAATGGCACATAAGTGGGGGTGGGGGCAGCTGTTACTGATTTTGCGATAGGGACGGGATATTCGGTTTAAACCTCTGAGTCATTGTTTCTGCCATCCTCTGCAGCAAAGAAGCCCTCTATCCAGAGGCCCACTTTGCCATCTTGTAGCCTCCAGCAATACTGAGACTTCTGCTCCCACGTGTACCAACAATGCTGCCAATGACCCCAAATAGTGTACTGCCGAAATAAAACTACCCACAGATGCAGAAAACAATGGGCCCCAAAGCAAACCCCAGACCAGACCTCAAAATAGATTCAAACCCTGGGTCAGAACTCAAAATAATTAGCAGGGTTGTTCAGGAATGTTGTTTTTTTTAACTGGTTAGAAAGTTTTAAATAATAAAAGTAGTGAAACTGTGCTGACCCCCTCCACCCGCATTCCAATCAATGGCCGCAGCGGTCACATGTCCGGGTGGAGAGGGACAGGGGGCAGTGGAAGGAGCGTGGGTGGGTCAGAAAGGTGTCATCACTTTTTTTATTTTATGACGTCTTAATCAGTTTTCAAAAATACAATATACATGGCTGGACGACCTCAGATGAAAAACCAAAAAAGGACCTCAAAATTAATACAGACTCCCTGAATAGACCGCACCATTAATAGAGACCCCCCTAAACAAACAGACCTCCAGACAGAACCTAAAATGAATACAAACTTCCAGATCAGAAACAAAAATTAATATATAGACCCCTGATCAGCTCACAAATTCATACAGACCTCAGGTTAGACACCAAATAAGACCCCAGGTTTATACAGACCTCAGATCGGCACCCAACTTCTCATACGGACCCCAGATCTGCCCTGACATTTATTCAGACCCAGATTAGCCCCCAAATGTATACAGACCCCAAAACAAGCCTGAATTTTTTTGAGAGCCCAGATCAGACTTCCAATTCATACAGACCTCAGGTTAGACACCAAATCAGCCCCCAGATCTGACCCCAAGTTTATACAGACCTTAGATCAGCACCCAGCTTCACATAAAGACCCCAAATCTGCCCCGACATTCATTCAGACCCCAGGACCTGGACTACAACCTCTCCTAATTCTACCTAGCAGAAGCCCTCAACACTATCTGCCACAAGGTTAGGACCTTGAAGTGTAGTCTTCCGTCTCACTGGTGGGTAGGTGGATCTTGCCAGACATCAGGCGTAGACCACCAATGTAAAAAGGCTGTCGTGAGTGATATTAAATGCCAGCTGCCAAATAGTGTTGAGGACTATTGCTAGAAAGAGAGGGAGAGGTTTGAGTACAAGGTCCTGGGGGTTCCCCTTTATCAGGACACAGTGCCAAAAGCTCCAGAGTCAAAAGTCTGAGGACACCCTTTTATTTCAGAAACAAAAGGGAAAATGAGGGGTCCTATCTTTTAGGCCAGTGGTGGGCAAACTTATTAGTCAACTGAGCCAAATTTTTTGAACGTAAACTATATAGGAAGGTACTTTGTTATTAATTTAATAATAACCATCTGAACATACCTTTCTCAATCCTCGACACTACATCTTTTACTCCACAACGTTTTACCCTAAAAGACGTACGTAGGTTTTAGAGGACAATATGAAAAAAAAATGTTTTCATTACACCTCAGGTCAAACCACTAATCAGACACCCAATGAATAATAAGACCTCCCCAAAGTAAATGACCCCAATCAGACCTCAGATAAGAGCCCCATGCCTCTCATCATCCCCATTATCATCAATGATGCTTCTCATCATCCATGATACCTTTCATATTCCCCATTATGATTCTCATCACCCCATTGCCTCAGATCAGCCCCAAGTTTAATAAAATGAAAAAGCACTTACCTCTCCTGCTCCTGGACGCCGCTGCTCCTCACCACCCTCGCTCTGTGTTCCTCCTGCTGTCGGCTGTGCTGTGAACTGGCGTGCACAGCGTGATGTCACAGAGCGCCTCACACTGTGCGCAGCCGAGGACCAGGAAGCGGTGAGTACAGAGCCTTCACTGCTTCCTGGTCCTCTCCCTCCTGCCGATTTTTGCAACGGGCAACGAAAATGCGATCGCACTGTACATGTGAGCCCGCACCTGGAAGAGCCAATATCAAGGGGCTAAAGAGCCACATGTGGCTCTAGAGTCGCAGTTTGCTGACCACTGTTTTAGGCTATGGGCGCCATCTTAAAAGCCACCATATCAAGGGCAAAATTTTCCAATGGGAAGCATATCTGAAGAAGAAGACCAGAATTTTCTTAGAAATCGATTGCAGCAATCAGATTTGCAATATCTTTTGTGGTTCACAAGTTATCAACTTCGAAAGTTCAAAACTTTTGAGCCTTCAGCTCTGTGTTCAGCACCAGAGACATCACATCGAACATGTCGAATAGCTGTGCATCACAGGGAACGGTCCCCGTTGTTGTTGCAACTTTCTGTGTTGATAACTTTTGAACCACAAGAGATATTGCAAATCTGATTGCAGCAATCGATTTCTGAGAAAAGTCTGGTCTTTCATATACTACATGCCCCCCTTCCCATTGGAATGTAGCCTTCATTCAATATTGCTGCTTTCAAGATGGCGGCCATGTTCCGGACACAACCTAACCCATTACCCATTACTTGCTGGGGCAGTCAGATATTTCATTTTCCCTTTTGTTTCTGAAATATTAGAGTGTCCTGAGACTTTTGACTCACCCTGTATATACAGTATATATATATAAAAGCAAATTCAACGGCACTTCCCAAAAATAGATAGGTGTTTATTTCACCAGATGCAACGTTTTGGTTCTCTTTTTGGAACCTTTTTCAAGCAGTTCATTTATGGTTTGATCAGAGGATCACCTCCACAGCCACTGGCACCCCTTTTTTTCTACTTTTTTCTAGTATTGTCTGCAGTACTGCCCAGCCGTTTATGCCTCCCCTTTATGGATAGAAAGGCAGTGCCCTAGGCAGGTAGCCCCCTACCCATCTTCCTGCCCTGCATGCCCCACTCTTTGTAGATGACCTTCAGTGTCTGTTGATGGAGATGTTCAGGGGACTCTCAGCATCAGCCCTGAACAAAATGTTCATATTGAAAAAAACAACAACAAAAAAAAAACCTGAAAAGTATTTGCTGATGAAAGAATGATCGGCATGTTCTAGAAAACTGTACAATAAATAGGAAGCAGATGACATATTTCTGGAGTCAGCAAATACCATAAAAGTGACTACTGAGGAGTTTACCTAAACCATTTCTTCTTTGCGAAGTGTTCGCTATTAGTGTTGATCACGAATATTCTAATCGCTAATTTTTATCGCAAATATCGGCACTTCGAGAATTCTCAAAAATGTAGAGTATAGTGCTATATAGTCGTAATCGTGAATATTCTAGATTTTTTTTTTTCATCAGTACCCTCACTGCTTCTAGGAAAGTTTCCTAGCCCTTACTATATAAGAACCTCCCCAGCAGCCATTTTCTAAGAGAGACAGCAGTGTCATTGCTGTGCTCTGTGCTTTCCTGTGTGACATTACATTAGATAGTTAGTTATCTTCTATATATAATACAGATAGTTAGTGGGAGATAGTCAGTGTAGGTTAGATGGTGATACAGTGTAGCTGATAGGTTCCAGTGCAGGGTGTTAGGTAGTGTGATAGGGATTAGTGTCTCTGTTAGACACAGTGCTGTGATGTCACAACAATACTTAGTGCACCAATCAGTATTATCTACACAGACCTGATAAAATGTGAAGTTGTATGCATTGCGCATTATGGCCCCTTTCACACGTGCGAGTTTTCCGCGCGGGTGCAATGCGTGAGGAGGACGCATTGCACCCGCACTGAATCCGGACCCATTCATTTCTATGGGGCTGTGCACATGAGCGGTGATTTTCACGCATCACTTCTGCGTTGCGTGAAAATCGCAGCATGCTCTATATTGTGCGTTTTTCATGCAACGCAGGCCCCATAGAAGTGAATGGGGCTGCGGGAAAATCACAAGCATCCGCAAGCAAGTGCGGATGCGTTGCGATTTTCCCGCATGGTTGCTTAGCAACAGGACCCGATCTTTATTATTTTCCCTTATAACATGGTTATAAGGGGAAATAATAGCATTCTTAATAAAGAATGCATAGTAAAATGAAGAGGAAGGGGTTAAAAATAATAAAAGTTAACTGTACCTTAGCCACTTGATCGCGTAGTTGCGATCTGTCCTCTCTTTTCCAGCAGCATCTATGATCTAAAGGACCTGTGATGACGTCACATCACATGGTCCAATCACATGGTCCATCACCATGGTAAGATGGACCATGTGATTGGACCATATGATGTGACATCATCACAGGTCTTTTAGCTGTTAGCTGAAGCTTGAAGAGAGAAGACAGATCGCAACTACGCGATCAAGTGGCTAAGGTAAGTTAACTTTTAGTATTTTTAACCCCTTCATCTTCATTTTACTAAGCATTCTTTATTAAGAATGCTATTATTTCCCCTTATAACCATGTTATAAGGGAAAATAATCAATTCTCCAGAAGACCCGAAATCGGACTTCAGTGATGAAGTCCGGCTTCGGGTCTGGGTACCAAACATGGTGATTTTTCTCACGCACCCGCCTCTTATCCGGGCGTCAAACATGACACCCGTGTGAAAGAGGCCTATTAGTATCGATTGGGCAATAGTGAAAATAATGACTGGTATTCACACCGTAATGTGTTTTTCTGGCGCATTCTTTCCTGAGCACTGACATATTGCGGCTATCTATCCAGCAGTGTGAGATTTTTTCAGATCTTCAAGACACGATCGCAGCAAACGTGCAAATTGTGTGGCACCCATATTCATTTCTACGGCAGCCACGCTACACTGCAATCTGTGGTTACTCGCCAGGTGTTGCGGCCAAAATCACCATATGGACGTACCCTAGTGCAACCCACAACCGTCTGATGTGCGAGATAACCCTGATCCTAGTCATTTAACACTTCAGATGCTGCAGACAATAGTGACAGCAGCATCTGAACGGTTAGATAGAACTGCGACGCACTTTTCGACAGAAATACGCCTAATATACATCTCCAGCTGCCTTGCAGGTAATATGGTTCTCTGCTCTAGTTGTAATCTGGAGAACTGGAGGGAACTGGCTGAATCCTATGCCTGGGTCCAGGTGGGTCAACAGATTAATTACAGGATTATTGTTTTGGGGGAAGCATAATAAAACTTATTAAAGAAATAATCCTTAACTCGCTAGGCTTGTAGTGTAAATTGAATACATAGTCATCTTGAGTTCATCAGAATGGAATCTGCAAGATGTTACTCTGGTTCATAGAGGTTCATAGTCTTCATGACACACCACCTTAAAGGGATTAATCATATGTAAGTTCTCTTCTGTATGAAACTTAAAGAAAGTGAAAAAATTACTTTGCTTGGATTTTTGACAAGTCAGAACGAGTGCAGTTATATGTAAAAGCTCATGAGTGTCAGCAATGCATTAGCAGTAAATTGGCCAAAAATATTCTGCCTCGGGCTCCATGTGTTGTACATGTGAGATCACATGAAACTAGAACCTGATAAGTCAGCTAAAAGCTAGTGAGACAAGTGGTAATGTCAGGTGGAGGAAGAGTTTCACTTATCGTGATCTGATTCCAAAACATGAGTGGTTCTTACCCCCTGTGTCTAGTGTCAACAGGAGGAACATCTCGTGTGTACATCACTTTATATAATCGCTGCACTTTAGAAGGAAAGATAGATGGCTAGATAAATACGAGCTAGATGGATAGATAGAAATATAAATTAATTATGTAATTGACTGATTCACATGTATATATATATCTATCTCACTCTGGCTACATTGCTTGAGAAAGGCCCCATTGAGCTGGGCTGAAACATTTCATTTTGGGGTAATAAAGCAGGTCCATCACCCTTCTACCTATATTGGAGTGCTGCCTCATTTATTAAGTTGAATCTTTGGACTACTAGCCAATGGTCTTGGAGGGATTGCGCCCAGTGGCGTAACTAGAAATGACTGGGCCCCACAGCAAATTTTTGAATGGGGCCCCCTCCCCCAGTCATTTTTTCACAACCCCTTCCTTTCATGCCGCCCCTTTCCTGTGGCTAGTAAAGATCGCTCTCTCAGACCAGGCCCGGCAGCTGTTCCATCCGTTTTCTACACTGTCTATACTGCCACTGTATATAACTTCATTGTGCAAAACTGTTGAGGGGCCCTGACAAAATCTTTTAGTCCTCCTCCTCCTCTTGGATGGGCCCCTTCTGGGTCAGGGCCCCAAAGCAGCCGCTTCCCCTGCTTTCCTTATAGCTACGCCTCTGATTGCGCCCAACACATTCACCTTTGTGAAAGTGCTGCTGTTTCTTTTATAGATAGATAGACAGACAGACATAGATGATAGACAGACAGACATAGATGATAGACAAACAAACATAGATGATAGACAGATAGACATAGATTATAGACAGACAGACATAGATTATAGACAGACAGACATAGATGATAGTCAGAGATAGACAGACAGACATAGATTATAGACAGACAGACATAGATGATAGTCAGAGATAGACAGACAGACATAGATGATAGGCAGAGATAGATAGATATTTATAAGGAGATAGATAGATAAATATAAGTAGATAGATAGATAGATAAATAGGAGATAGATAGATAGATAGATAGATAGATAGATAGATAGATAAAAGGAGGTACGATAAAAGATACGATAGATAGATAGATAGATAGATAGATAGATAGATAAAAGGAGGTACGATAGATAGATAGATAGATAGATAGATAGATAGATAGATAGATATACAGTAGATAGATAGCTTGACAAAGGACCCTTCACTGGAACCGGAGTGCTGCCTCATTATTTGTTTTTGGATATTATCTATGAACTTTTTGCCTGAATTCCAAATAGGATTGCCCCCACTTCACCACTGACTGTGCTGCTGCTACTTTTTTTTTGTATTAGATATATAGATATTAGATAGCCTAAATTTGCTTACCAAAATGTTTTCTTTCCTTGAGTCCAAAGGCAGCACAACTCAAAGGGTTAATGTCTTGCTCCTCCCGTTTAGGACAGAAGATAAATCATTAGTAAATCAGACTGATGACCCCCCTATAAAGGAGGGCACACCCACTGGGCAGATGTGTTTTTTCTAAGCAATGTCTTTTTCAGAGAGGGATATTTGTGCTGCCTTTGGACTCAAGGAAAGATACATTTCGGTAACAAATTTAGACATTTCTTATCATCCTTCAGGCAGCACAACACAAAGGGATCTGAAAAGCAGCATTAAACAAGGGGGGTAGAAATAGCAGCCTTAATAATCCAGGTTATATTGTTTTGTAAAGTAGCATGGAGAGGACCATGTAGCGGCCCTGCATACTTCAACCAATCTTTTTTCCCCCTCTTTTCTCTGCCCAAGCGACTAAGTGGACCGAGTTGAGTGCGCTGTAACTCCACCTGGTAACTGGAGTACTTGAAATCTAGAAGCAGACTTTAATAATTAGCGTTGATCACGAATATTCGAATTGCAAATTTTTATCGCGAATATTGGCACTTTAAGAATTCGCGAATATTTAGAATATAGTGATATATATTAGTGATTTTTTTTTTAAAACAGTACACATGATCCCTCCCTGCTTCTAGCTTGTGGGCCAATGAGAAGGCTGCAATATCTTTGATTTTAGGAGTAGTGTTGAATGCAAATTTTCGTAATGCGAATTTTTAAATTGCCGATTTCCGCAATCAAGAAAATAATGACTGGAGATAACGAATTTTAGAATTTGTGAATATATGGCGAATATTCGCCCAAATATTTGTGAAATATCACAAATTCGAATATTGCCCCTGCTTCTCATCACTATTAATAATTTTCTTAATCCAAGCAGTGTAGGCTTGCTGGCTTTTATACTTCTCTATAAACAGCTGGTCAGCCGACCTAAAGGACCCTGGTTCTCCAATGACCAGGGGATGAAGCTTGTCTTGTTCAGCTGATTGGGGATTCTGATAGATTAAAGGGAACCTGTCATCAACTTTATGCTGAACTCACTGAGGGCAGTATAAATTAGTGACAGAAGCGCTGATTTCAGCGGGGAGTCACTAATGAGTTAAAAGTAAGTGGTTGCCGAGAACCAGCATCATAATCATTGCAGCCCAGGCCTGAAAAAGAGTCAAATCCACCTGAGAAGAGTCCTGGTTATTATAATCTCCTGCTCTTCCGCCCATCTGCTGATGATTGGCAGTTCTCTCCTAGAGAGAAAGGGAGAAAACTCGGTAGAAGCCGTCAGTCATCAGCAGGTGGGCAGGAGAGCAGGAATTCATGAATAACCAGGACTCTTCTCAGGTGGCCGGGACTCTTCTCCAGGCCCAGTCTGCAAGGATTGTGATGTTGGTTCTCGGCAACCACTTACTTAAATGACAGACCGCTGAAATCAACTCACCTGTCTCCACTTTATTCTGCCATTAATATGGGCAGCATAAAGGTCCCTTTAATTTCTTGACTTACATTAATGTCAGATGAGAGCTTCGGTAGGATATAGAGCATCAACCTTAAAATCAAGTCTCCTTGATGTACTTTCAGATGTGGCCCTTTACATGATAGAGTTTGCAAAGTCTGACACCTTCTTGGCTGATGCCATTGCCAACAGAAAAAAACCTTCCAAGATACCAACCTTACTGGTGCTTCTGTACGAGGCTGAAATAGAGCTCCATCCAGGGTCTTGATCCCAGGCTGGAATAGGAGGCTTAACCAATTAATTTAAATTGAATACAATACAGGCTCCATCTATGCAAGCAGTGGCAGCCGTGAAATGCACTCTTACAGGGTTAGATTTTAACCCAAACTGGAAATCTTCCTGTAATAAGACTTCAGACAGATCAGAATTCTGCAATGTTTCCACCACCACATCTTACAAGCCCTTCAGTCCTGAACCATCAGATTCCAGGCTGTAAGCTGAAACATCTCCAGCGTGGGTGCTGTAGGCCTGCTTGAACCAGAAGATTCGGCTGGACTGTATCTCCAAAAATTTCCTCTGGAAAGTTGTAGCCAGTGAGGGATCATGCCCTTCCGGCCAGATAAGCACGTTGGCTATGGCTGAGACTCTCGTCTTATTTTCCTGAGCACTCAGGATATAAGGGGAAATGTAGGTAAATTTCGATGAAAAATTCCTTCCCAACTGAAAGACAGGCCAACTATTCTTTCTGGTGGATCCGCTGGATTAAGGGAGCAGACTACTTGAGCTTTGTATTGGAGGCTGTCCCCATTGCATCTAAATTGGTATACCCCATCTGCACACAATCTGTTAAAAATACAGTCGCTGAAACTTCAACTGCGACCTACTTAATGATCTGCCGGAACATTCAGAATAACTTGAATGTCGATGGTTGTCTACGGTTTGAAATTCCATTGCCCAAGTCATAATTTGACTGTATGGACTGTTCTGTGGATCAGATCAAGTCTGGTGCCAACTGTTGATGTACAACTTTATGCTGAACTCACTGAGGGCAGTATAAATTAGTGACAGAACGCTGATTTCAGCGGTGAGTCACTAATGAGTTAAAAGTAAGTGGTTGCCGAGAACCAGCATCATAATCATTGCAGCCCAGGCCTGAAAAAGAGTCAAATCCACCTGGAGAAGAGTCCTGGTTATTATAATCTCCTGCTCTCGCCCATCTGCTGATGATTGGCAGCTCTCTCCTGAGAGAAAGGGAGAAAACTCAGGTAGAAGCCGTCTCAGTCATCAGCAGGTGGGCAGGAGGCAGGAATTCATGAATAGCCAGGACTCTTCTCAGGTGGCCGGGACTCTTCTCCAGGCCCAGTCTGCAAGGATTGTGACTCAGTTCCTCGGCAACTCACTTACCAAATGACAGACACGCTGAAACATCAACTCACCTGTCTCCACTTTATTCTGCCATTAATATGGGCAGCATAAAGGTCCCTTTAATTTCTTGACTTACATTAATGTCAGATGAGAGCTTCGGTAGGATATAGAGCATCAACCTTAAAATCAAGTCTCCTTGATGTACTTTCAGATGTGGCCCTTTACATGATAGAGTTTGCAAAGTCTGACACCTTCTTGGCTGATGCATTGCCAACAGAAAAAAACCTTCAAGATACCACCACCTACTGGTGCTTCTGTACGAGGCTGAAATAGAGCTCCATCCAGGGTCTTGATCCCCCAGGCTGGAATAGGAGGCTTAACCAATTAATTTAAATTGAATACAATACAGGCTCCATCTATGCAAGCAGTGGCAGCCGTGAAATGCACTCTTACAGGGTTAGATTTTAACCCAAACTGGAAATCTTCCTGTAATAAGACTTCAGACAGATCAGAATTCTGCAATGTTTCCACCACCACATCTTACAAGCCCTTCAGTCCTGAACCATCAGATTCCAGGCTGTAAGCTGAAACATCTCCAGCGTGGGTGCTGTAGGCCTGCTTGAACCAGAAGATTCGGCTGGACTGTATCTCCAAAAATTTCCTCTGGAAAGTTGTAGCCAGTGAGGGATCATGCCCTTCCGGCCAGATAAGCACGTTGGCCAGGGGCGTAACTACCGGGGAAGCAGGGGAAGCAGCTGCTTCGGGGCCCGGGCTTACAGGGGGCCCGGCAAGCACGTGTTTGTCCTCACTTCTCTCCTCCCCTGGGTAATCAGCACGTGTCCTCACTCCTCTCCCGATCGCAGTGTCCTCTCGCCCTTGTCTATTTATTTAAAACTTATTTCTTCTTTCTTTCAGAAAAGCTTGCCCTGGGGATTGAACCTGCGACCATCAGGTTCAAAGGCAAGACACTTTACCACTAGGCTATATCTGCTGCCTAGCCAGATAGCTATAAAAAAAAAAAATATGACCTCTAGATGTGGAGAACTTTGATAGTGTATCCATACACATTACAGCTGCACCAGCACATTGTATATGGATGTAGCAGAGCTTGGTGTGTTGGGGCAGCTGTAATGTGTATAGATACACTATCAAAGTTCTCCTTATCTAGAGGTCTTATTTTTTTTTAGCTACCTGGCTATGCAGCTCATATGGTCTTGTGGATATGTGTCTTGCCTTTCATCCTCATGGTCATAGGTTCGATTCCCCTCACAAACTTTTTCTGAAAGACAGGATAAATGAGGCTTGCCTAACATGGAGGTAAGTATATGTGTGTTTTTTATTTTTTTATTTTTAAATACTGGACTTTTACTTTACTGCCACAGGGAGGAGGGGCTATTGGCACTATGATATTGGCAAATGGGGGGAGAGATAGGCACTTCATATTGGCATACACATTAGGGGGCAGGGGAGAGGATGGCACTATGATATTGGGATGAGGGAAGACAGAGGCACTTGATATTGGCACATTATAGGGGGCACTATGGGGAGAGGAGCACTATGGGGCATCTGGTGCTATATGGCTGGCTACTGGCACATTATAGGGGGTTATATGGCTGACTACTGCCACATTATAGGGAGGTTATATGGCTGACTACTGGCACATTATAGGAGGGTTATATGGCTGACTACTGGCACATTATAGGGTGGGTTTATATGGCTGACTACTGGCACATTATAGGGGGTTATATGGCTGACTACTGGCACATTATAGGGGGTTATATGGCTGACTACTGGCACATTATAGGGGGTTATATGGCTGACTACTGGCACATTATAGGGGGTTATATGGCTGACTACTGGCACATTATAGGAGGGTTATATGGCTGACTACTGGCACATTATAGGGGGGTTATATGGCTGACTACTGGCACATTATAGGGGGTTATATGGCTGACTACTGGCACATTATAGGGGGTTATATGGCTGACTACTGGCACATTATAGGAGGGGTTATATGGCTGACTACTGGCACATTATAGGGGGGTTTATATGGCTGACTACTGGCACATTATAGGGGGTTATATGGCTGACTACTGGCACATTATAGGGGGTTATATGGCTGACTACTGGCACATTATAGGGGGTTATATGGCTGACTACTGGCACATTATAGGGGGGTTATATGGCTGACTACTGGCACATTATAGGGGGTTATATGGCTGACTACTGGCACATTATAGGGGGTTATATGGCTGACTACTGGCACATTATAGGGGGTTATATGGCTGACTACTGGCACATTATAGGGGGTTATATGGCTGACTACTGGCACATTATAGGGGGGTTATATGGCTGGCTACTGGCACATTATAGGGGGGCTGGGGGGGCTATATGGCTGACTACTGGCACATTATAGGGGGGCTATATGGCTGGCACATTATAGAGGGGGAGCGAAACGCACGGGTAGGGGGGGGGCCCAATACAAAAATTTGCTGTGGGGCCCAGTCATTTCTAGCTACGCCCCTGACGTTGGCTATGGCTGAGACTCTCGTCTTATTTTCCTGAGCACTCAGGATATAAGGGGAAATGTAGGTAAATTTCGATGAAAAATTCCTTCCCAACTGAAAGACAGGCCAACTATTCTTTCTGGTGGATCCGCTGGATTAAGGGAGCAGACTACTTGAGCTTTGTATTGGAGGCTGTCCCCATTGCATCTAAATGGGTATACCCCATCTGCACACAATCTGTTAAAAATACAGTCGCTGAAACTTCAACTGCGACCTACTTAATGATCTGCCGGAACATTCAGAATAACTTGAATGTCGATGGTTGTCTACGGTTTGAAATTCCATTGCCCAAGTCATAATTTGACTGTATGGACTGTTCTGTGGATCAGATCAAGTCTGGTGCCAACTGTTGATGTAGCACATGGTGGAGATATTATCTGTTTGCTCGACAACTGACTGGAGACTGCTCTAAATGAAGAGCTAAATATATTGCTCCGAGGTCTCTGATATTGGATACAGAAACATCTCTTGAGGAGACAATCTCCCTTGAACTCAAAGCATGTGGAAGTGTACTTCCTGACCAGAGTTATTGGAATGGCCAGAAAAATCTACCTTGTTCAGTATTTCTCGGATGAAGTCATCAATACAGGTCTTCCCCAGTTTCTGGCTTGATCACCACAAGACGAACCAGACTTGAAAAACATTGGTCTCTTCCTGAAACAATGCTGGTTTGTAATGTACACTAATGCCCATGTTACGGCTTCAAAGAAAAAAGTGTATATTTGTAGACAGAGTGTCTGTCTGGCAATCTTGACTAGTGACAGGAGCGGCGGTTGCATGGGGGGGGGGGGGGGATTGCACAGAGGTTGCTGGGGGAGCCCTGTTCAAATATTTGCTGTGGGGCCCAGTTATGTCTAGGTACTCCACTGGGTCCTGACTGGCACTTGGTGATGTGACCTTAGATCTCACATCCACCTTGATTTCTGGATCCACTCCTATGAGAGCTTAAGCAACCAGTTTCTGGAGTCTAACTGGAAGCTAAGGGCTGAGTTAGTGCCACAGCGAACTTAGTAAAACACCAGGCGATGATGAGAAACCAAAGGCCAGTGAATTGAAGATGAGAAACTCTGCTGAGTAGAGATCAGCGAACACCTGGATGTTCGGGTTCGAGAAGTTCGGCCGAACTTCCCAAAAATGTTCGAGTTCCGGATCCGAACTCGACCCAAACTTTATCCTGAACCCGACCCCGATTGAAGTCAATGGGGGCCCGAACTTTTAGGCACTAAAAAGGCTTTAAAATAGTCCAGGAAAGGGCTAGAAGGCTGCATAAGGCAGAAAAATGTAGGTAAATGCCCTGCAAACAAATGTGGATAGGGAAATGAATTAAAATAAAATAAATAAAAATTAACCAATATCAATTGGAGAGAGATCCCATAGCAGAGAATCATGCGTCATATCACCCACCACTGGAGAAGGCCACTTTCAGTTATTTAGGCCCCAGCACCCAGACAGAGGAGAGAGGTCCCACAGCAAGGAATCATGCGTCATATCACCCACCACTGGAGAAGGCCACTTTCAGTAATTTAGGCCTAGCACCCAGACAGAGGAGAGAGGTCCCACAGCAAGGAATAAGGCGTCATATCACCCACCACTGGAGAAGGCCACTTTCAGTTATTTAGGCCCCAGCACCCAGACAGAGGAGAGAGGTCCCAAAGCAAGGAATAAGGCGCCATATCACCCACCACTGGAGAAGGCCACTTTCAGTTATTTAGGCCCCAGCACCCAGACAGAGGAGAGAGGTCCCACAGCAAGGAATCATGCGTCATATCACCCACCACTGGAGAAGGCCACTTTCAGTTATTTCGGCCCAGCACCCAGACAGAGGAGAGAGGTCCCACAGCAAGAAATCATGCGTCATATCACCCACCACTGGAGAAGGCCACTTTCAGTTATTTCGGCCCCACCACCCAGACAGAGGAGAGGTTCATTCAACTTTGGGTTGCACAGCAATATCACAGTAAAGTTTAAAAAATGAGGATTCAATAAAGAAGTGCCCCGGAGTACAAGAATACATGGTTGAGGGGGAGGCAGTTATAAATGTCTATTCTGCACAAGGGAGGCACAGGTCCTGTGGGATCCATGCCTGGTTCATTTTTATGAACGCCAGCTTGTCCACGTTGGCTGTGGACAGGTGGCTGCGTTTGGCAGTAATGACGCCCCCTGCCGTACTGAATACATGTTCAGACAAAACGCTGGCCGCCGGGCAGGCCAGCACCTCCAAGGCATAAAATGCTAACTCTGGCCATGTGGACAATTTGGAGACCCAGAAGTTGAATGGGGCCAAACCATCAGTCAGTACGTGGAGGGGTGTGAAGACGTACTGTTCAACCATGTTAGTGAAATGCTGCCTCCTGCTAACACGTTCCGTATCAGGTGATGGTGCAGTTAGCTGAGGTGTGGAGACAAAACTTTTCCACATTTCTGCCATGCTAACCCTGCCCTCAGAGGAGCTGGCTGTGACACAGCTGCGTTGGCGACCTCTTGCTCCTCCTCTGCCTTCGCCATGGGCTTCCACCTGTTCCCCTGTGACATTTGGGAATGCTCTCAGGAGCGTGTCTACCAGCGTGCGCTTGTACTCGCGCATCTTCCTATCATGCTCCAGTGCAGAAAGTAAGGTGGGCACATTGTCTTTGTACCGGGGATCCAGCAGGGTGGCAACCCTGTAACATAGTAACATAGTATATAAGACCGAAAAAAGACATTTGTCCATCCAGTTCGGCCTGTTTCCTACAAGTTGATCCAGAGGAAGGCAAAAAACCCCTGTGAGGCAGAAGCCAATTTTCCTCACTTAAGGGGAAAAAAAATTCCTTCCCGACTCCAATCAGGCAATCAGAATAACTCCCTGGATCAACGACCCCTCTCTAGTAGCTATAGCCTGTAATATTATTACACTCCAGAAATAAATCCAGTCCCCTCTTGAATTCCTTTATTGTACTCACCATCACCACCTCCTCAGGCAGAGAGCTCCATAGTCTCACTGCTCTTACAGTGAAGAATCCTCTTCTATGTTTGTGTACAAACCTTCTTTCCTCCAGACGCAGAGGATGTCCCCTTGTCACAGTCACAGTCCTGGGGATAAATAGATGATGGGAGAGATCTCTGTACTGACCCCTGATATATTTATACATAGTTATTAGATCTCCCCTCAGTCGTCTTTTTTCTAAAGTGAATAACCCTAATTTTGATAACCTTTCAGGGTACTGTAGATCACTCATTCCAGTTATTACTTTAGTTGCCCTCCTCTGAACCCTCTCCAGCTCTGCTATGTCTGTCTTGTTCACAGGAGCCCAGAACTGTACACAATACTCCATGTGTGGTCTAACCAGTGATTTGTAAAGTGGTAGGACTATGTTCTCATCACGGGCATCTATGCCCCTTTTGATGCAACCCATTATCTTATTGGCCTTGGCAGTAGCTGCCTGACACTGGTTTTTGCAGCTTAATTTGCTGTTTATTAAAATTCCTAGATCCTTTTCCATGTCAGTGTTACCGAGTGTTTTACCATTTAATATGTACGGGTGACTTGCATTATTCCTTCCCATGTGCATAACTTTACATTTGTCAGTGTTAAACCTCATCTGCCATTTTTCTGCCCAAGCCTCCAATCTATCCAGATCCCTCTGTAGCAGTATACTGTCCTCTTCAGTGTTAATTACTTTACACAGTTTAGTGTCATCTGCAAAAATAGATATATTACTGTGCAAGCCTTCTACAAGATCATTAATAAATATATTGAAGAGAATAGGGCCCAATACTGACCCCTGAGGTACCCCACTAGTTACAGTGACCCAATCTGAGTATCTACCGTTAATAACCACCCTCTGTTTTCTGTCACTCGAGCATCCTCATTTTATATACTAACCTTTTATGAGGTACGGTGTCAAATGCTTCGAAGAAGTCCAGATATACGACATCCATTGATTCGCCGCTATCAAGTCTAGAACTTACCTCCTCATAGAAGCTGATTAAATTCGTTTGGCATGACCGATCCCTCATGAAGCCATGCTGATATGGCGTTATTTGCTTATTTTCATTGAGATACTCCAAAATAGCATCTCTTAGAAACCCTTCAAAGAGTTTACCAACAATAGATGTTAAACTTACCGGCCTATAATTTCCAGGCTCTGTTTTTGGACCCTTTTTGAATATTGGCACCACATTTGCTATGCGCCAATCCTGTGGAACATTCCCTGTTATTATAGAGTCCGTAAATATCTGAAATAATGGTCTGGCTATGACATCACTTAATTCCCTTAGGATACGGGGTGTATGCCATCCGGTCCTGGCGATTTGTCTATTTTAATCTTTTTAAGTCGCTGTTGTACTTCTTCCTGGGTCAGACAGGGCACTTTTAATGGGGATTTACTTTTACATTCTGCATTTCATCTGACAGTTTATTTTCCTCAGTGAATATAGTGGAGAAAAAAATATTTAATAGTTTTGCTTTATCCTCGTCGCTCTCTGCAACACCCCCCTCATTGCTATGTAGAGGGACGACTCCTTCAGATTTATATTTTTTACTATTTATATAATTGAAGAACATTTTAGGGTTAGTTTTACTCTCTTTGGCAATTAATCTCTCGGTCTCTAGTTTGGCAAATTTTATTAGTTTTTTACATATTCTATTTTTTTCCTTATAGTTTATCAGTGCTTCCTGACTCCCCTCCTGTTTTAGCGATTTATATGCTTTCTTTTTGTCATTTATTGCCTTCTTTACGGTTCCATTTATCCACATTGGTCTCTTATTGTTCCTTAGCCTTTTATTCCTATAAGGTATGTACCTCTCACAATTAGATGTTACAATGCTTTTAAAAATCTCCCATTTTATGGTTGTATTTTTATTTTTGAGGACTTTGTCCCAGTTAGTTAGGCCTATGGCCTCGCTTAGTTGGCTAAATTTTGCTTTTTTGAAGTTTGGTATTTTTGTTCCTCCCTTTAGAAACTCTCGTTTGAAGGATAATTGGAAGGTTATTACTTTATGGTCACTATTTCCCAGGTGTCCCCCGACCTGCACGTCTGTTGTTCTATCAGGTCTATTGGTTAATACTAAGTCCAGTATGGCCGTCCCTCTAGTGGGGTCCTGAACCAGTTGGGAAAGGAAATTGTCTTTGGCTATTGCCAAGAACCTGTTTCCTTTATGGGATGTACAGCTTTCAGTTTCCCAGTCTATATCTGGGTAGTTGAAGTCCCCCATAATAACCACCTCATTATGATCTGCGGCCTCGTCTATCTCGTTTAGTAATAGATTTTCTGTGGACTCTGGTATATTAGGTGGTTTATAATACACTCCTATTAGTATTTTATTATTGTCTTTTGCTCCATGTATTTCTACCCACAGTGACTCCACATGTTCATGTCCCTCAGAGATGTATTCTCGAATTACGGGATTTAGACACGACTTCACGTAGAGGCAGACCCCTCCACCTCTCCGGTTTTGACGATCCTTTCTAAACAGATTGTAACCTTTTATATTAACTGCCCAGTCATAGCTATCATCCAGCCATGTTCCAGTTATTCCCACTATGTCATAGTCCTCCTCACACATCACTAATTCCAGTTCACCAGTCTTGTTAGTCAGGCTTCTGGCATTAGTATACATACATTTGACAGGTTTATGTGTATTTTTTACCCTACATCTTTCATTCTGAGCTGTTCTAGTCCCCTCTTCCATTCCTCCCCCAGACACACTACCTCGCCCCTGGTCTCTATCTACACTATCTTCCCCTCCTATAACGTAATTACCCTCCCCCCCAGTCCCTAGTTTAAACACTCCTCCAACCTTCTAGCCATCTTTCTCCCCAACACAGCTGCCCCTTCCCCATCAAGGTGCAGCCCGTCCCTACGGTAGAGCCTGTAGCCAACAGAGAAGTCGGCCCAGTTTTCCATGAACCCGAACCCCTCCTTCCTACACCAGTTCTTGAGCCACTTGTTAACCTCCCTAATCTCCCGCTGCCTTTCTTGTGTGGCTCGTGGTACAGGCAGTATTTCAGAAAATACTACTTTTGAGGTCCTTACCCTAAGCTTTTGACCTAAATCCCTGAAATCATTTTTAAGGACTCTCCACCTTCCTCTAACTTTGTCATTGGTTCCGATATGGACCATGACCGCTGGATCTTCTCCAGCCCCTCCCAGTAATCTGTCAACCCGATCCGCGATGTGTCGAACTCTAGCGCCAGGAAGACAGCACACTGTTCGGCGATCACGATCTTTGTGACAGATTGCCCTATCTGTACCCCTAATAATTGAGTCTCCCACTACCAGCACCTGTCTGGCCTGCCCTGCTCTCCTGGTCCCCTGCTTACTGGAGCTGACATTCCCCTGACTGGCAGAGGAAGTGTCTGGCTGCAGCGGTGCCGTCCCTGAACTGTCATCCCCCTCATCTGCCAACGGTGCAAACTTGTTGGGGTGTGTCAGATCAGGGCTAGCCTCCCTGGCACTCTTCCCTCTACTGTTATCCAGCTAACTACCTCACTCTCCTCAGCCTCCTCGCTACCACCCTCCCCCACATCTACCCCATAGAGCGCTTGCTCAGTGAACAGCAAACTCTTTTCCAAATTGTCAGTGGCTTTCAGTGTTGCAACTCGCCTGTTTAGAGACTCGATGTGCGATTCCAAACGGGTAATTTGCTCACATTTTGAACAAACATATACACCCTCGAACGGCTGTTCCAGGACTGCATACATCATACAAGATGTGCACTGGACGGCGCTGTCAATAATGGAAGTCATACTAAATGGGGATTACACAGGAAAAGAGAGGGAAAAAAATAAATAAATACAATATAGAGCAGTGATATCAAGATTCTTACTTACTGTGGTCCCTTACAGCAGTAGGAAGACTAGCTAGAATCAAACCAACTGTATACAAGGATGATCTAATGAATCTCTGTTTCTTGCTCCTTTTCCTAAACTCCGGTTTCTTCAACTCCACTTATGAAAGCAGCCATTTAGTAATGCAGGCCTCAGGTAGAGCAGGCTCTGGAAGAGTTGAGTGGTCTAATTTATAGCACCTGTTAGGCCAAGCCACTCCCCCTCACCAAGCAGAGAAAAAAAAACTGCTTTAAATGACACTACACAACAGAGAGAAAAAAAGCGGTTTTAAATGGCAGAACTAAACTTGTAGTCCGCACATGTTAAAATGTGGGCAACTCTGCTGTTGTTGCGCAGGCACTGCAGCATGTAGTCTCTCATGTGCGCCAGGCTCCCCAGAGGTAAGGACAAGCTGTCCTCTGTTGGAGGCGTATTGTCATCAACCTCCGTATCCCCCCAGCCACGCACCAGTGATGGGCCTGAACTGTGTCGGGTGCCACCCCGCTGTGAACCTGTTTCATCCTCATCCTCCTCCACCTCATCCTCCTCGTCCTCCAGTAGTGGGCCCTGGCTGGCCACATTTGTACTTGGCCTCTGCTGTTGCAAAAAAACTCCCTCTGAGCCACTTCTAATAGACTGCCCTGAAAGTGCTAAAAATGACCCCTCATCCTCCTCCTCCTGGGCCACCTCCTCTTCCATCATCGCCCTAAGCGTTTTCACAAGGAGACATAGAAGTGGTATTGTAACACTGATAACGGCGCCATCGGCACTGGCCATGTTGGTGGAGTACTCGAAACAGGGCACACAGGTCTCGCATGAAGCCCAATCATTGGTGGTGAAGTGGTGCTGTTCCGCAGTGCGACTGATGCGTGCGTGCTGCAGCTGAAACTCCACTATGGCCTGCTGCTGCTCGCACAGTCTCTCCAGGATGTGCAAGGTGGAGTTCCTCCTGGTGGGCACGTCGCATATGAGGTGGTGAGCGGGAAGGCCGAAGTTCCGCTGTAGCGCAGACAGGCGAGCAGCGGCAGGATGTGAACGCCGGAAGTGCGCACAGACGGCCCGCACTTTATGCAGCAGCTCTGACATGTCGGAGTAGTTGTGAATGAACTTCTGCACCACCAAATTCAGCACATGCGCCAGGCAAGGGATGTGCGTCAAACCGGCTAGTCCCAGAGCTGCGACGAGATTTCACCCATTATCGCACACCACCAGGCCGGGCTTGAGGCCCACCGGCAGAAACCACTCGTCGGTGTGTTGTTCAATACCCCGCTACAACTCCTGCGTGGTGTGGGGCCTGTCCCCCAAACATATGAGTTTCAGAATGGCCTGCTGACATTTACACCGGGCTGTGCTGAAGTTGGTGGTGAAGGTGTGTGGCTGACTGGATGAGCTGATGGAAGCAGAGGAGGAGGAAGCCGAGTAGGAGGAGGAGGCTATAGGAGGCAAAGAATGATGCCCTGCGATCCTTGGCGGCGGAAGGACGTGCTCCAAGGAACTCTCCGCCTGCGGCCCAGCCGCCACTACATTTACCCAGTGTGCAGTTAGGGAGATATAGCGTCCCTGGCCGTGCTTACTGGTCCACGTATCTGTGGTTAGGTGGACCTTGCCACAGATGGCCGTGCGCAATGCACACTTGATTTTATCGGATACTTGGTTGTGCAGGGAAGGCACGGCTGTCTTGGAAAAGTAGTGGCGGCTGGGAACAACATACTGTGGGACAGCCATGGACATCAGCTGTTTGAAGCTGTCTGTGTCCACCAGCCTGAATGACAGCATTTCAAAGGCCAGTAGTTTAGAAATGCTGGCATTTAGGCCCAGAGCTCGAGGGTGGCTAGGTGGGAATTTACGCTTTCTCTCCAAGGTTTGTGAGATGGAGAGCTGAACGCTGCCGTGTGACATGGTGGAGATGCTTGGTGACGCAGGTGGTGGTGTCGGTGGCACATCCTCTGTTTGGTGGGCGGCAGATGCCAACATTCCTCCCGAGACGGAGGAAGAGGCCGAGGCAGCAGCAGAAGAGGGAGCAGGGGGAGCCAGAGTGAGTTCCTTGCTTTTAAGGTGTTTACTCCACTGCAGTTCATGCTTTGCATGTAGATGCCTGGTCATGCAGGTTGTGCTAAGTTCAGAACGTTAATGCCTCGCTTCAGGATCTGATGGCACAGCGTGCAAACCACTCGGGTCTTGTTGTCAGCACATTGTTTAAAGAAGTGCCATGCCAGGGAACTCCTTGAAGCTGCCTTTGGGGTGCTCGGTCCCTGGTGGCGGTGGCCAGTAGCAGACGAACTCTCTTGGAGGCGGCTGTTCTGATTTTGCCCCCTTCTCCCTCTTTTGCTACGCTGTTGGCTCGGTCTCAACACTGCCTCTTCCTCTGAACTATGAAAGTCAGTGGCACGACCTTTATTCCATGTGGGGTCTAGGACCTCATCGTCCCCTGCATCTTCTTCCACACAGTCTTCCTCCCTGACCTCCTGTTTGGTCTGCACACTGCAGAAAGACGCAGCAGTTGGCACCTGTGTTTCGTCATCATCAGAGACGTGCGGACTCCGATGAGGTGGTATTCCCATGTCCTCATCATCAGGAAACATCAGTGGTTGTGCATCAGTGCATTCTATGTCTTCCACCACTGGGGAAGGGCTAGGTGGATTCCCTTGGGAAACCCTGCCAGCAGAGTCTTCAAACAGCATAAGAGACTGCTGCACAACTTGAGGCTCAGACAGTTTCACTGATATGCATGGGGGTGATGCGACAGACTGATGGGCTTGGTTTTCAGGCGCCACCTGTGCGCTTTCTGCAGAAGACTGGGTGGGAGATAATGTTGTGAACATGCTGGATCCACTGTCGGCAACCCAATTGACTGGCGCCTGTACCTGCTCAGGTCTTACCATCCTTAGAACGGCATTGGGCCCCACCAAATATCGCTGTAAATTCTGGCGGGTACTGGAACTTGAGGTAGTTGGTTCACTAGGACGTGTGGCTGTGGCAGAATGGCCACGTCCTCTCCCAGCACAAGAGGGTACACTAACACCACCACGACCGCGTCCGCGTCCCTTACTAGATGTTTTCCTCATTGTTACCATTCACCAAGCACCACAATAAGTATAAAATATTTGGCCCAATGTATTGATTTCAAATTCAGGCCGTTTTTTACAGGCACCTAACACTATCTGCCAATTTGTTTATGTAGCGTATTACACTAATCCAGGCACAGCAGTAACCACTGATTTAGGGGAATATCTCTTTTAGGGCTAGTATTTAGGCCCTGGATGAAAGGTATCCTTTTATGGACAGATTTACACTTGGAGATGCACAGTAGTGTGAGAAAAAATATGTAGGATTATGCCTTCAGCAATTGTATTTTAACACTTTGTGTAATATACCCTTTAACGGACAGAAATACAATGGGAGATGCACGGTAGCGTGTGAAGTTAATGAAGATGACCCTCTCAGCACTTGTATATACACCTTGAATGTAATATACCCTTTTACGGACAGATTAACACTTGGCCTGCAACAGCTGGAACACCAGATTCATGGTATTGCTATTTTGGCAATTGAATTTCACCCCAGAACAAAATATATGTTTTGGCGGACAATATTATACTTTGCCAGCCAGTGCTGGGACACCAGATTTAGGGGATAGCTATTTTGGCAATTGAATTTCACCACATAAAATAATCTATCCTTTGCCAGACAGCAGACAGTATTATACTTGGCTAGCCAAAGCTGGAACACCAAATTTAGGGGATTGGTATTTTGGCAATTGTATTTAACCCCTTAATAAAATATAAAAATTGCTATCCTGAGTTTCTAGGGGTGACAATAAGCACAGCCAAGCCCCTGGTGTAGGATATAGCAAAAAAACTAGTATTGATGGACTTGGTGGCAGCTTGTGCTGGTGCACCACAAGTCACAAAATGGCCGCCGATCACCCCAGAAAAAAAGGGACAGAAGAACGCTCTGTGCAGCCTAAAAACCAGTGAGCAATTAACTAGCAGAAGTTCAATGATTCTCAGCTGTAAATTGATCCGTTCATTAGGTGCTGTTGCTGACTTTTGCCTGCCTAATCTCGCCCTGACAGCAGCTGCGTCCTCTCCCTACACTAATCAGAGCAGTGTGACGTGCGGCGCTACGTTACTCCAGCTTAAATAGAGGCTGGGTCACATGCTGCACTTGGCCAATCACAGCCATGCCATTAGTAGGCATAGCTGTGATGGGCTCTTAGGGCAAGAAGTAAAACGCTAGCTGATTGGCTGCTGTGCAGCCCTTCAGAAAGCAGGAAGAAATTCGCCGAACAACAGACCCGGAACCCGAACTTTTTTGAAAATGTTCGGGTTCGGGTCCGTGTCCCGAACACCCCAAAATTCGGTACGAACCCAAACTATGCTCGAACTGTTCGCTCAACACTACTGGTGAGTGATGGCCATAAAATCGTCCTGCTGGCGAATGTTGATAACAAAACAGAAACTCACACCATGAATTTCTTCTGAGAAGGTATTTGTTTAGACACTTAAGACCTAGCCTCCATCTTACCTGTGGCTTTGGTACTGCATCCACTCCAGAAATTTCCTTGTAAAGAAGTAAAGAAAGAAGTTTCTGTGAAGTCCTGAAACAACCACCATATGAGGCTTTGTGAAGGGTTGACTTAATTGTCTTGGGGCTCAATTTCGTTACCTGAGGGAGTAACCTGGATACAAGATTCTATCCAGGTGTCTGACGTAATCCTTGCGCAATTTGAGAAAAGGTTTCACTGGAAGCCTGGCATCATAAATTTGATGTTTCCCTGTTCCAAATTTCTACTTTCTAGTGCTTGGAGAGCCTGAACACTTAGAAGTTACTCTTCTCTATCTGTCCCTTCTGAGCCCCTCTTAGGTGATCTTTGGAATGAAAATGACAAGAATGAAACTAGACCTAGATGTATATTGTGGAAAGGAGAACACTCTGTAAGAACAATGGATTCTAAATAGAATTAATTTAATGCGGAACAAAATGGCGCTAACAGAATGTCCCTCTGCACAGAGTGTCTATGGGGATCACATGAACTCAGAGGCACAATCAGAGCCCATTCACATAAAAGTATTTTTTCTTTCTTACAATTCCCGCAAATTGCAGATCTCATGCGGACCCATTACTACAACAGACTGAGAGACACGGACAGCACACAGTGTGCCATTCGCATCCGCACATCCATTCCGCAGCCCCGAAAAGAGATAGAAAATGTCCCACCTTTGTCCATATTGTGGACAAGAATGGGCATTACCATCATAGGGCAGGATGTTCTAAACTGCAAATGCAGAATGCACCCGACGGCATCCGTGTCCTATGTGTCCTTAGTGACTAAGTGAGACTTTATGCCCTCTGCCATAGACAAGGAATTACTATGTTTCAGCAGGGAAACATTCTTTCTGACCATAGGGTCCCTACCAGAAAAAAAGTCTTCCCAGCCGGACTGGACGCCGGGATATTGTAATGTCTCAGAGTGCCATTACCACTCCTTCTACACGTTGATACCACTTTCCATGTGCTAAGTTATATCGCCTGGTATATTTCCTATACTGTGCATATGTATTTCCCCCTAGCTACCAAAATCCCATTTGCACTGGACAGTGCCATCTTCCTGTCTTTTCAGGTCAATTGAGATCCCCCTTTGCTAAAAACGGTTCTCATGACCTCTGCTGCTATACCGTTACTACCCATGTGGATTATAAATGACTTTGTGCCTTATGTGGATTACAACTAGTACGTCATGGATTACAAAAAGTGATATTACTGTTCCCATGGATTACAAAAAACTTTTATTGCACTTATAGCAACAGTGCAGTGTACTTTAACTTCAAACATGCAAGATGATTTGCATTATTAAAAATGTGCCTTAAAAATATTTGCACTAACCATTTTACCTTTTTCAGCAACGTTAAAGAAATGTACCTATTGTATGCATTCTTTTACAGGTGCCACAATATGTTTTATTTTGCACTTATTGTCCAACTTATGCCTCTTACCATCTTTAGCCATGCGGTTAGCACCTTACTTTGTTGCTCACAATGGACTGCCTCTGAGTGCAGCTGGTACGTTCCATGCCTGTCCTATCTATTATTGCTCAATAATGTTTGCCTCTGAGTACAACTAGAACTAATGGTCCTTAAACCAAGTGGTATTGTGCTAAGTTAAGCTAGTACATGTAGAACTAATGGTCTTAAGCCAAGTGGTTATGTTCCAAGCAAACTTAACATCCTTAAGGGTGATCAGCTCCTATTATGTTTGGAGTTATAGGAGAAAATATTCCTCCTCCAAAACTACTAAGTGTTGGAGAGATTAGAGTGCTTTGCCTCATCCTCCATGTCCTAAGGCCTTGTGCACCAGGCTTAGGAAAAATATTAAGCTACCTGTTTCAATTATCATGGTGACGTAGCATAAAGCATAATAAGTACTTTGTTGCCAGAGAGGAATACAGGATCATGCCACCTTTCTATTTGCAGGCGTTTTCATTGCATGGCGATGGGTTGATGGAGTGAAGTCACCCCTGCGCTTTCTTTGGTATTCATGGCCAGAATGTTCCAAAGTTAGTTAGTAACGATCGCTTAATGCACAACTAAATTGTCTCTCTGGTTATAACTGAGAAGGAAACTGTTGTAGGACACCCTACTCATTTGGGCAGAGACCTTGCGGTAGCCGTTGCTATTTCTATGCAGAATGTTATTTGTTAATTGATATTAGAGCATATACTTCCCTCTACATCCACCTTCAGTACAAGTTGAGGCCGACTTGCCTTTAAGTAAGGGGGAATGTAATGTCCCGTAGTGCCATTACCACTCCTTCTACACCTTGCTTCCACTTTCCACGTGCTAATTTATATAACCTAATATATTTCCTATACTGTGCATATGAATTTCTATGTACTTCCTATAATTATTATGTTCATTTGTAATAATCTGGTTTACCACAAGATGAAAGCAAACATTTGGCAGAGCATTAGTGAGAGTCTGGAACTTTCCTTCCAGACTCTATTCCTCTCTTAGAGAGAGGAGGAGTTTACTTAGTGAGCAGTCTAGAATCATCCCTGCTAGGAGAAGGAAGCAAGGGCTGGGGCACATTTCCCTGGGCCTTGCCTGGTGCAGTCTCAGCCCTGCTAGGGGAAATCAATAGGCCTGTCCTTCCTGGACAAGTTCTGTTAGTCCTTCACCAGCCTTATCACTGGAGGTTGTGCAACACCAAGCATAAGCATGCTTGAGGTACTCATAGCCAGGACAAGAAGTTCTTAGGATTTTCTACAGTAAGAAACTGACTACTAAGCTAGCTGAGCTAAGAGAGCTACAGAGAAGATACAGCAGAGAGGAGTTTGTATGCAGAGAGAGTATTTGTCTGCCATTTGTCTGCTGAAAACTGTTGATGTCCAAGACAAAGTCTGGAAACTTTATGGAATATCGTTTATTACAAGTAAAGCAACTGTTTAACTGTTTACCAAGTTACCGTTCCCTTTTGCAATGCTTCGGACCACGCTCGTCTGGGATCCAACCATATCCAAAGGTAGGAGCACCGTGACAAAGTGCTACACAGCATCTCCAGGGATATTGTGGCCTGTTTAACACCACTCTGGCCTTCCTACCACTGGGTACCATAACATCACTACAAAAGGGAGCCTTGTGCTCCGCTGCTTAACCGCACCTGGTGTCACGACTACTTACTCTAAAAGAGGGACATATTTCGTACATACCTCCAGTGGGCTCGTTGCAATATCACCTTAGGAAGGTTTCCCTGCTGAGCTGAGTCTGCAGGACCTGTAACACACGCCTATAATCTAGCTTCCACATAATATTACCTATCCCGCTGGGACCACACTCCTTCCATACATCCCTTTAATATAGGATCATCAAAAAAATACCCTAGAGTTTGCAGAGGTCTGTATCTGATCACAGATACATACAAGCTACATACAGTCTTTAATTCTGCTGCTGCAGTAAGATCTCACACTGTGCAGAGTCACAGATGAAGCTGAGCTAAAAACGAGTCTGATAACACATGGCACAGAGTTATCTCATACCATCTTGTGACAAACTATTGAAATACTTGAGAGAGTTAGTTAACCTCCTGTGCCATTTCATACTTAACATGTTGCCTGTCAAGTTCAGCTTAGCTGCACCTGTATACTTCTACTTCAAAATGGCTCCTGAGCTGGAGACACTGCCTGAAGGCCTGAAGGTAATAACAGCCGAACCAGCACTTCTCACTAGTGTTGAGTGCGAATATTCGAATAGCTAAATTTTTTTACGAATATCGGCACTTCGCTAATTCACGAATATTTAGAATACAGTGCTATATATTTGTTAAAAAAAAATATTCGTTTTTTGGGGGTTTTCTTTTAATCTGAACCCAAGATACCGTTAAGTAAGATAGAGAATATAGCGCTATGTTCTCTATCTTCGTTAATTCTAGCAAGCCAACCAATAGGAAAGTTATACCCCGTTCAAAGTTCCACTCGCAGTAGGCAAATATTACATTATGCAACATTCGCGTACTGCGAATTAAACTTTGAATGGGGTATAACTTTCCTATTGGTTGGCTTGCTAGAATTAACAAAGATAAAGAATATAGCCAAACGAATTTAATCAGTTTCTATGAGGAGGTAAGTTCTAGACTTGACAGCGGCGAATCAATGGATGTCGTATATCTGGACTTCTCCAAAGCATTTGACACTGTACCGCATAAAAGGTTGGTATATAAAATGAGTATGCTCGGACTGGGAGAGAATGTCTGTAAGGGGGTAAGTAACTGGCTGAGAGACAAAAAACAGAGGGGGGTATTAACGGTACACACTCAGATTGGGTCACTAGTGGGGTATCTCAGGGGTCAGTATTGGGCCCTATTCTCTTCAATATATTTATTAATGATCATGTAGAAGGCTTGCACAGTAAAATATCTATTTTTGCAGATGACACTAAACTGTGTAAAGTAATTAACACTGAAGAGGACAGTTTTCTGCTACAGAGGGATCAGGATAGATTGGAGGCTTGGGCAGAGAAATGGCAGATGAGGTTTAACACTGACAAATGTAAAGTTATGCACATGAGAAGTAATAATGCAAGTCACCCGTACACACTAAATAGTAAAACACTCGGTAACACTGACATGGAAAAGGATCTAGGAATTTTTATAAACAGCAAACTAAGCTGTAAAAACCAGTGTCAGGCAGCTGCCGCCAAGGCCAATAAGATAATGGGTTGCATCAAAAGGGGCATAGATACCGGTGATGAGAACATAGTCCTACCTCTTTACAAATCACTAGTCAGACCACACATGGAGGACTGTGTACAGTTCTGGGCTCCTGTGAACAAGGCAGACATAGCAGAGCTGGAGAGGGTTCAGAGGAGGGCAACTAAAGTAATAACTGGAATGGGGCAACTACAGTACCCTGAAAGGTTATCAAAATTAGGGTTATTCACGTTAGAAAAAAGACGACTGAGGGGAGATCTAATAACTATGTATAAATATATCAGGGGTCAGTACAGAGATCTCTCCCATCATCCATTTATCCCCGGGACTGTGACTGTGACGAGGGGACATCCTCTGCGTCTGGAGGAAAGAAGGTTTCTACACAAACATAGAAAAGGATTCATTACGGTAAGAGCAGTGAGACTATGGAACTCTCTGCCTGAGGAGGTGGTGATGGTGAGTACAATAAAGGAATTCAAGAGGGGCCTGGATGTATTTCTGGAGTGTAATAATATTACAGGTTATAGCTACTAGAGAGGGGTCGATGATCCAGGGAGTTATTCTGATTGCCTGATTGGAGTCAGGAAGGAATTTTTTCCCCTTAAGTGAGGAAATTGGCTTCTGCCTCACAGTTTTTTTTTTGCCTTACTCTGGATCAACTT